>PVJC01001067.1:0-101924 GCA_004026665.1 Murina feae
GTAACGCAAGCAGAGGCAGCAGAGCCTCCAGGACGGGGAGCAGTGGGCGTGGGGGGGATGCTAGCCCATGGGAGCAGGTCTTCTATTTTCAAGTCCGGGTTTTTCTGTGAACTCTCCTAAGGTTATGTGCTGGCAATAAATTCCAGTTTAAAACAGGGTGTGGGCCAAGCTGGCCAGGTGTGGTGGGTTTGCCGCTTGTTGTGAAGTGAGGGAGAGCTTCGTTCCAGACGTTGGGAGTTGTGCACCGTGACGTCCGGGCCCTTGGCCTGAACTAATTGCGGAATCTCTGTGTCAGGTACTGTGAGAGCTCCCGTCCTGTGTGAAAAATGGAACACAGCTTCTTTCCTGAGAGAGTTATGTTGAGCCTAAATTGTCCTGGTGTAGCATAGGTTTGCTTGTTTTCCAGAGAGGCACCTAGACCCCTCTCGGCCCGGCCTCTGGGGACAAGGTAGTGAGCACCCTGGGTCAGGACACCTTATCCAGGCAGGTGGTGGATGGGATGTCTACAACAGCTTCCTGGTTTCTGGTTTGTGCCATAGAGGGATGTGGGGGCTCCCAGGGAGAGGGGATACTAGGTTTGGGGGAAGATCTGGAAATCTCCGGCTTTTGCTGTTTTCCTAGGTTGGAAGGAGGGGAAGGACCGCTTTTGGCCAGAGATGTGGAATTAGCTTCTCCCCATGTGTAGCTTCTAGGGGGAGGGGGTGTTCTGGACTCAGCCTGGCCCCCCAAGAACAGCCTGGCAATGGCCGCCATGCTCAGGAGGGACCCTCACTTAGGACCCAGGGCCACTGGGCCTTCTGGGATCATCTAGTGGCATGGAAAGAGCTTGGGTCCCTGATCTGAACTATTAGCATGGGACCTTGGGCAATGATGTCACCTCCTGGGTTTCAGCCTCTCTAGGGCCCAGACATGCTCCATGTTCTCCCACAACGACCCTGCCCTGCCACTGGCCGCTGCATCCTGAACGCCAGACCCGTCTCTCAGAGCAAGAATGAGACTGTTGCTCCATCACAGCTCCTCAGTATCCAGCAAAGCATGAGCGAGTGGTAGGTGCTTGCGATGTATCTGTGGAATGAGTGATAGCACAGCCCCTGGCACAGAGAGGACGAGCAGGCAGGAGATGCCTGGGACGTCTGCTGTTTCTTCATCTAGGCTCCTGGTGGCAGGTGGGACAAAGGGTACTACAGGCTGAGGGCCACTCAGGCCCTGAGGCTGGAGCCCGTCTCCCTGGCCAGCATCTTCTACAGCCATCGGCTAGACTGTTGCAGTCCCATCCCCACCCTTAGCCCCGCTCTCCTGTGCCCAGCATGGCTTCACGGTGGCTACCTTTCCAAGTCCTTCCATGTTTCAAGTTTTTAAAATGCAAACCTTTGGTGATGGCACAGGAGCAGCTGGGCTCTGGGCCAAGCTGACGTGTTGGAAAGTGAGACTTTGTCGAGGCCACATCGAATTGCCAGTTCTGCTGCAGGAGGCAGGAAAGGAGCAGGCCCCACGATTCCTCGTTCTTGCAGGAGATGGAGGGGAAGCAGGAGATGGTCATCGCTGAGCCACTCTGGGTGGTTTTGGGGTTTTCAGCTTCAGCCATGCCCAGACCTGGGTTCTGGGCCAGTACAGCTATGCAGGGCTCCTGGTTTATCTATGAAAAGGCTTGTGTACAAGGCTTGTGTCTAGGGAGTGTGAGGGCTGGGTTGTCCAAGAGAATCAGTTTATAGGATGACAGACAGACCTCAGGCAGGAGTCCTGGGGTACATTTCCTCACCCAGACCTGAGCACAGTAGGGGCTTCCTAATTGCTTGCTGTCACCCCCAAGGGTGCCTCACCAGTCTCTCCTGCCCTCATCCCTGTGAGATATAGGTGTGAAGTGAGGGACCCAGCTTGACTGCCTGTGTCTTTTCTCTCCCCATGGGTGCTGCTTCAAGAGTCCTGGTGTCTTCTGGAAAGTTCCTGGGGGACTTTGGGTCTGGGGGATACTGGATGTGAAGCTGGAAATTTTTCTTTTATCTGCCACCCACTTCAGGTTTCATTCTCCTAAAAACACTGCTGTCATAAAGCAATCCAGATGCGCCCAGACAAATGGTGATGTAATGAACGTTCATGGAGCCGCAAACCAGTTTCAGGAATAAAGTTGCACATTTAGTTGAAGTGCCCGTGAGCACCTCCCAAATGCACCTTCCTTCCACGGCACCCCTCCCCCGCCCAAATATAATCTATAATAATGAAAGTATAATATGCTAATTAGTCCAGACGGCTGAACGACCTTCCGGATGAAGCCACGGCTGCAGGGGCTGAGCCCCTTGCATGAATTTCGTGCATTGGGCCTCTAGTATTCGATATTTTTTAATCTCACGAATTCCTTTTTGACACGTGCAAGTTTTCGTGAAACATTTACAGACTTCTGTATGCTTTGTATCCAGTGTTGTGCTAACATGTATTCTTTGCAATTAGTGTTTTCCTATCAGTGTGTCTATGGGATTCCAGCGTATGGAAATCTGGCTCATTGTTTTCAATGCTGCATAGGCTTCCATGGCATGGCTGTCTCATTTCCCCAAGGAGGGCTCCTGGCGGCCCCCCGAGGGGCGGCTGTGCTCACTGGGGTGCGCCCTTGTGCAGAGAGCTCCAGTTCTGTGGATGCTGCCCACCTCCGCCTCCTCCACGCCTCCCTCTAGGGTGCCAGGGCCCTTCCCTCTCTCCCAGAGCCATTGCTTCACGGAGGAGGAATGTGAGTGATTTCAGGCAACCGTGTGTTTCCCATGAATCAACACTGAAAGAGAAAGCCCTGCACAAGGGCTGCAACTGCCAGCAGCTGAGTGCAGATGGGCAGGCTGATGTGAGCCTGGCTGGATCGAGGCCGTCATGTGCTCCACATGGCACGAGGCTTTGTCTGCCAAGGACCTGCTGCCAAGCTCTCCTCCAGCAAAAGGGGAGACACTTTGCACAACCACAGCCCCTGGCGGAGCCCCTGCGCTGGCCCTGGCTTGAGGCCCACTCTCCTTTCTGCCCCGATCACTCGATCACTCTTCCTTGGCCTAGCAGCCTCCAGGGTGGGCTTTGCCACATGGATAGAAGGCTGCTGGTGGACCAGCTCTGGAGATGGGAGAGGCTCTGTCCCAGCTCTGGGGATGGGGAGAGGCTCTGGGACCTGCTGGGGACAGCCTGTCCTGAGGGGCTTACATATTAGGTCCTGGAGAAGGAGAGGGGCAGCTCTAGTTCAGATCCCAGCACTCGATACCCACAGCTCCCATGGCCCCCAGGACAGCATTATGGCTTCCACGAGCCTAGGTACTTCTGCGTTCGTGGAACCTTCTTCCATACAAAATATTGAACATTGCATTCTATGAGCGCCTTGCTATGATAGGCAGAATATGGGCCCCCAGAGATGTCCGTGTCTCGCTCCCTGTGTCCTGTGAATGTGTAACTTACACTGCGTGTGTGAAGTTAAGATCTGGAGAAGGGGGATTATTCTGGATTATCCAGGTAAGCCCAATGCAATCACAAGGTCTTCATGAGTGGAACTGGGGCAGGAAGCTCAGAGTCTGAGTGATCCCACGTGAGGACTCACCCCCTCTCTCCACCCCCAACCCCGCCCCCACGGCTGGCTTTGAGGCGGAGGACGGGGAAGAAGAGTCCAGGAATGCTGCCGCCTCTGGAGGCCGGAAGGGGCCGCAAAACAGTCTGGTCAGGGCCTCCCCGAGGAGCACGTTCCTGCTGACTCCTCGGTTTTAGCCAAGCAAGCTGCATTTTGGACTTGAGACTGCGGACCTCCAGACCTGCAAGATGATAACCTGTGTTGTTTTAAGTCACTATATTTGCAGTAATTTGTTACAGGAGCAACAGGAAACTAAGAGGCGAGAGCCAGCAAGCCCTCATGCTAGTGCAGACCCCCCAGCACCCAGGGGTCCCAGGGCCTACCTGGTTTTGCTTTGGTGGGACTGTCCCTTCGTTAAAAAAAAAAAGTTAAGCCCGGCTGGCATGGCTCAGTGATTGGGCATCGACCTATGAACCGAGAGGTCACGGCTCAATTCTCATTCAGGACACATGCCCGGGTTGCGGGTTCGATCCCCAGGGCGGGGTGTGCAGGAGGCAGCTGATCGACAATTCTCTCTCACCACTGATGTTTCTATCTCTCTGAAGTCAACAAAAATATATTTTTTAAAAAAATGTTAAAAATTAGGCTTAATGAATGTGCTGGTATCAAGAGGAAAGTTATCCAGGTGGAATCAGATTCGTGACTTATTCATTATGATTATGTTTGTGTGTGCTTTCTGATTTTACAAGATATGAAAATATTTTGGGGGACTTCTCAAAGAATTCTGGGCCCTGGCCCTTGTGCCTGCTGGGCTAGTAGACATCTGGCCCTGGTGGCTGCCAGGGAGCCTCCAACACCCTCTCTTTATGATGACTGACTTCTCTCTCCCTGAGGTCGCCTTCCCTGCTTGATTGGCGGTGAGGGGTGGGGGGTTGGGGTGGAGAGAGGTAGGGGAGTGAGAGGGGGTGGGCATGGCTTCCTTTAGCCCCAGCCTCCCCAGGCTTCTTCCGTTCCCTTTGCTTGGGTGCCTCCTGAACAGGGCTTTGAGTGTTTGGGCTGCTTGCAGAGGTGAAGGGAAGCCTGAGTTCATCTGGTCTGAGTCGTCTCTTGGTCAGTTGATTTGAGTTGTCCCAGCTCGAGGGGTCTTTGTCTGGTGTTGAGTGGGTGGCGGGCAGCCGTCCGCCATGTTTCAGGATTGTTGGAGGACTGGCCTGTGCTGGGAACCCACCCTGTGCTTCTCCAGGGTGGAGGTGTGGTGCTTCTGTGTGAAGGGCTGGGGCTGGTTTGTGTGCATTTCCAGAACCATCGGTGTGTCCCCCGCCCCAGGGAGTTTATTTTGAGGGAGGCTCTGGGTCTGTTTTGGGGAGAGGAAGTGGAAGTGGGAGGAGGGGGCTGTATTAGTCGGCTCAGGCAGCCACAACAAAGTGCCACTGGCCGATGGCTTAGGCAGCAGAAGAGAAACGGATTTCCTCACGGCTCTGGAGGCTGGAAGCCCAAGATCAAGGTGTCAACGGAGCTGGCTTCCTCTGAGGCCTCTCTCCTTGGCTGGCAGGAGGCCACCTTTTGCTGTGTCTTCCAGGGTCATTCTGTGCACACACCCTTGGTGTCTCTGTGTGTCCAAATCTTCTCTTTCAATAAGGACACCAGTCGAGCTGGATGAGGGCCCATCCTAACAGCCTCATTTTACCGTGCGCAACTGTTCACAGGCCCTGTCTCCCAATCAGCCACATTCTGAGGTGTTGGGGTTAGGGCTTCAATGTGCAACCTTTGGGGGTGGTCGGGGGGCACAATCCAGCCCATAGTGGGTGATGAGGCCACGTGCAGGACCGCCACCGGGTTGCACCACACCTAAGGGGGTGCTAGGCATGTTACAGACACTTTTAATATTTGGAAATCCTTTTCCTATTTATATAATAATTTTACTCACTCCGAAGGTGGGGAATTTGTGTATTTCTTATGACAGACTTCCTGTAGATGCCTGTAAAGTGCTTATTATAACAGTATCAGGAAAAGATAATTTCCTGACCAATGGGAAGAAAGTATACTGAGAAAGGAGTGTTTTTTTCTGCACAGGGTTCCTGTTTTTTAGACGGGCAGTGTACAGGCCCTGACCAGGGCTCTGGGCCAGCTTGGAGGAGGCCAGTGACCTCAGTTAACCATATTTACCGATTCTGAGCAGGGTCCTATGATTATCATAGTTTCATGGACTAAGTTTAAGAAGCGAGGTCATCATGTGAGCCCAGCAGTCTTGTGAACTGGGCTGGTCATATGACTAGCTTCTCTTGATGTTGCAGTGACCATGTTCCTTCTAACTTTGATGGCATCTGCTTTCAAAAGCTGCCCAGTCTATGCAGGAAATAGGAGGGGCAGTCTTAAACTATCCCTCTGGACACAGTCTGGGAGCTCTGTGGCCAAAACTGGCATGAGCACCTGCCTTCCTCCCAGCCCCTAGGCTTCTAGAACCTTCCCTGCCACACAGCTCTGTCTCATTGACCATCTCCTGCCCTGTGCACAGGACCTGACATTCGCAAAATGAGGGGTGGTGAGTGCAAGGGAGGCTGGGAGGAGAGGAGACTGTCTACCACTGGTGGGTTGAAGTGGCAGATTAGGGTGTGAGCTTGCCAGTGTGTGCCGGCATCTGTGCAAGTGTGTATGTGTGTATTTGTAGGCGCACATCTTTCAATGTTCACATGTATACTTGTGTCTGAGCCCGTGTACATACATGCATGTTTATGTGTGGGTATGTGTTACCATGTAAGTGTGGGAATATATGCATGCTTACATATGTTTGCATGTGCACGCTGGTGTGTTTATGTCTGTACATGGGTGTCTGCACACGTATGCATGTTGATGCCTCTGTGTTTGTGTGCATGTCCGTGTCTACACACACGTGTGCACTCCAGATATATGGCAGGATGTACTCTAGGCGTGAGGAGGCTGAGGGTGGAGTTGCAGGCCTTGTCTCAGGTTTCCAAATGGCCCAGATGTGACCTTTACCCTCCCCTGTGGCTGCGGAGGTCTTCGCCCCTGGAGACCAGAGAACTTTCCTTTGGAATCAAGTGGCCTCACTGCCTGAGGAGGGCGGAAAGCTACTTCCAAAAGCAAACAGGACCATCATCATACTGGCGAGGCTGGAGCCGCGAACCTTGTTTAATTCTGAAGGAATGTGTGCGCGTTCCCGCCCAGCAGAGCAGGCCCCAGCCTGCCTGGGAGCCCAGGAGCACCCGGCCAGCTGTGGTCGCCTTTGGAACAGGGAGCTTGCTGGTCAGGGACAAATCATTCCAGGGACAGACAGTCACACAGATTTGTGAGGCCAGAGTGGGGGGTGGGGGAGGGGGTGAGCGAGGCCCACAGTGCCTTCCTTAGAGCCTCACAGGAGTATTGCCTCAGCGGCCTGGGCTTCCTCATTGTCTCTGTGCTGGCTCAGCCTATGTCCCCCCACCCCCCCGCCCCCAGCCCCCAACCACACACATATACCCAGTGCACAGGATGGAAGGTGCCTGGCTGAGACTGGGGCCATGACTCCACCTGTCTCTCCCTACTGTCGCCCGGGCCTCCTTCACCCATTCTGAGCTCAGGGCTTCCTGCCATTGTGAGGTGAGGCAGAGAGAACATCCTGGAAAGCGCCCTGGCCTGAGAGGGGGCCAGTTCCTTAGGAAGGTCCTGGGGTGATGGAGCAGGAGTGTGGGCACACAGGAGTGCAGGCCGAGCAGACCCAGGCTTCCCTTCTGGAGCGGAAGGCGACTTCAGCTCTGAGAGGCAGAGTCATGTGCGGGCTTGAGCTCCTCCATCGGGGGAAGGCGAGCCGCTGGCAGGCGTGACCACAGGATCCTTGGGAGGCCTGAGGGCCAGAGCCAGGCTCCTACACTCCTGGGCCCGGGCCTGCCACATGGGCCAGGCCGGGGGAGGGGTGGCTCCTTGGTCAGGGTTCCCTGGGCTGTTGGCCTGCCCTGCCTCTGGTGCCCTCCCCTTCGGGAAAGGAGTCTGCAGAGCCAGGCATCCCGATGGCCCTGCAGGACATGGAAATGGCATTGGCATTTGACACGAGCACTTAGCATCTTGTTGGGCCCAGCCAAGCTGTCTGAGCAGCGCGGGGGAAGGGGGGGCAGAGAGAGGGGGCTACGGCGAGGGGGGGGCATGGCCGCTGCCTCCTGATTCTCTGCCTCCCTGCCCCCTCCCTCAGCCCCCATCTCCTCTCCCCGCCACTCCTCCCTGCCTCTCCTTGCCCAGGGCCCGTGGAAGCCCGAGGTCCAGCCCTCCTCTGCCCACACGACCCATCCTTTTCCAGGTTCCGGCTGCTTTCTGGGCCCGTCGGGGAGTCTGAGCTCTTCTCTTTCCTGGGTGCTGCCTGGCCAGGTGCCGACTGCTCACGCCCCTGCAGAATGCATCGCCTGCCCGGTTGCAGAGGCTTCTCAATCTCTGCAGCCTCTCCTTTGGAGGAGTCCCTTCCTGCTTGTGACGGCCTCACTAGGAGAGGGATGGAGGCTGGGCTGTGCTCCAGCTCGGGAGCCCCAGCGAGTGCTGTGTGTCCTGAATTTGATACTGAAGCCATCCATCCTGGATATTTTGCATTAGTTTTGATTTTTAAAAAATATTGCATTAAAATACGATTTGCCTGGCCTACTGGGAGTCTTCTGAGGGCAGATGTTTTACACTTCGCACCCCAGGCAGATGCAGATGCAGAGAGAAGGGAGCCCGGGACTGCCCTGGGGTCGGGAGTGGACTGGAACGCTCCCCTGTGGGAGCGGCTTT
This sequence comes from Murina feae, assembly GCA_004026665.1. Taxonomy (NCBI): domain Eukaryota; kingdom Metazoa; phylum Chordata; class Mammalia; order Chiroptera; family Vespertilionidae; genus Murina; species Murina feae. The sequence goes on from PVJC01001067.1 coordinate 8,279, forward strand.
GGAGTCCGCTGGGTGCGGCTGGGAGGGGGCAGGGAAGGCAGGAGAGAAAGACCCGAGTTCCAGAGCTTCTGCTAATGTTCCCACGGAGCCGAGGGGCAGGGGCTGGAGGAGGGGGCCAAGCCCACGGGGAGAGCGAGTCTGGAAGGTGGGAAGGGAAGCAGGGAGCGGGGATGAAGGGAGAGAACAGCAGTCTGAGAAACAGCAAAAAGCGCTCCTTCCCGTGAAGCGGGGCTCCTGGGAGAATGGGAACCGGGAGGCTTCGAAAGGGGGCAGGTGACAGGGCCACAGGGGACCGGCAAGCCCTCCACCAGCCTGACCCGCGGAGGGGTCTGTGTGAGTGATGCTTTGGTGGGAGAGTGCGGGATTCTGAGGTTTGAGCCTTTCCACGGGGCCGTGGGCCGGGAACATGGGGCAGCGATTGGATCTGCTCCTGAACTATTCAGCAGAAGCCGGTGCTCAGAGGCAAAGACGGTGGGGAAAGTGTAAGCGGCAGAATCTGGGCCCGAGCTCCCGACATCTCCAAGGGCAGGCACCTCCGCGTCTGCCTCTGCATCTCGGGAGCTGGCGAATCCCAGGACCGTGGCCTGCTGCCCACTTTCTGAGAACTCTGAACAGTTTCTTCTTCATGAGCTCCTTCTCCAGGAGGCCCCAGGCGTGAGCAGGGAGCCACAGGTGTGGCGAGGGGCAGAGCAGCTGGCTGAGCCTGGACAGACAGCTGCCACTGTGGATCCTGCCTCCGAGGGCCCAGCCTGTGTCCTCAGCTCCCAACCCTGTGGGGGCTGCACACATAGACACTCCTAGGGCCAGGGTGGGTGTGAGGAGGTTGGAGGACACCTGACCGCTGCAGTCTGCTCCCTCCTTCCTCTCTCCTTGTCCGGCTTAGAAGGGGTGCAGCCTCTCTTTGAAGGGGTCCAGGGCACAAGGAGCCACTCAGCTCCCAGCCCTGCAACCAGCTAAACAGAGGTTGCCTGTGCGGATCCTGAAGAAGCTGGAGGCCGGGCCAGGGAGCATCCAGGGACCTGATCCCCATCCCCTCTGGCTGGGGCCCGTGCTCACATTCATCCAAGTCACCAACCCAGCCCTTACACCTCAGGTCTCCACGTGGGGGCTCCTTCCTCGCTGTGCCAGAGGGGAAGGGAGAACCCCCTTTCTCTTTCCACCCTGTAGCCACCCTGCTTGTTGGGGTGCAGCCAAGGGGCTTGCCTCCCGCAGGCTGCAAGTTTAGGCACATGCTCTGTTGCTGGTCCACAAACTTCCTGTCTGTTGTTGATGCTAATGTTTCCCTGGTTATAAAGCTCATTTATGCTAATTGTAGGAAACATGGAAAATTCAGAAAGCGGCAAGTAGAGGATCTAAGGGACTTAAGCCCGCCACTTAGAGATCAACACGGCTGCCTGTTTGAACCGCCCACAGTGTTTGAGTTCTGCGGGTTAGGGGTGCCCTTTCCTTGTAACTGCACTTTCCTGCCCCCTCTCACATTCCGTCGTCTCACAGCCTGAGAAAGGCCATCAGCCGTCACCTTCTGCACCTGTGACAGCTGTGGCACTGACGCAGAAAGGTGACATTGTTTACCTGTGCCCTGCATCGTCCCAGGAGGTGGCTGGGACGGCACCCCAGGCCTCCTGAGTGTGCCGTCCCACCAGCTGCTCGCACCCCTGCCCCGGACCAACTGCACGAGCTGGGGGCAGCGAGCCCTCTGCGGGACCCACTCCTCACTCAGCCCCCTGCCTGCACGCGGGCTCCCTTGGGGGGCTGGCTTTGAGCTGGGTCCAGTCTCCTCAGAGGAGGCTGCGCTGTGCCGGGGGCGAGGGAGGGGCAGGTTTCCACGGCATGACTCCTGGAAACCACATCAAATGGTGCAGCTAGGAATTAATAAATGAATTTGGCAGACAAGTCGGTTACCCTCCCCCTGCGCCCCTGTCCCTGGGGGCAAACAGCGGCATGTGGTTCCCAGCCTGAGCACGCTTCCCCAGAGGCAGGCCCCGCCAGAGCTGCAGCTGGCTTCTGTCAGATTAGCTGGGCGAGAAGCGACAGGCCCCTGTCCTCTGGGGAAATGGCTCCCTTCCTGGGAGGTGGTGAGGACATTCCCAGGTTGCTCTGTTCCTGCTCTCTCCCTGCACCTTCTGTCTCACTCCCCACACCACGCAGTCCCCTGCTCAGCCAGCCCAAGGCCTGAGGCCCCCCAGCACCGCTGTCACGTAAAGTTGCCATGGCTGCTGCAGGTGCCTGTTAGATGCATTACGGGGGTGGGGTGTGTGTGGGGGGGAATGCTACTTGTTAGTCTCTTCCAGACACATTAGCACTATTATTATGTTAAAAATCAGACGAACTACTTGTTGCCTTAGAAAACATTATTTACTCAGCATCTCTTTTAATTTTATTTTAGTTCTTTATTTTTTTGTTAATCCTCACCAGAGGCTATGACTAGGACTGGGGATCGAACCTGCAACTGAGGCACATGCCCTGGACCGAAATTGAACTCGGGACCCTTCAGTCTGAGGGCCGACGTTCTATCCGCTGAGCTGAACCGGCTAGAGCATAGCCAATATCTATAAATGCCTGCTTTGCAGCAGAGTTCAGGGAGATACAGAGAAAAGAGGCCTTTCACAAGAGACACACCTTTGCCCTCTAGGAGTTTATAGTTGTGGGGGGAAGTCAGACTCTATGCAGACAACTACCATTACACCCGGGGCACTCAGGGAGGAAAAGCGAAGGGCACCAGCCTTGCGAGCTTCCCAGGGGTTCCTGAGTGGATGGTGCCTGGGCTGCATCCTGAGAAGTGAGTTGTCCCTGCGGGCGGAGGATGGAAGTGCTGTTTCAGATGGAGGGAACAGCATCGCAAAATCTCAGCAGCAGGGGAGGGCTAAGAGCTGGATCGTAGAGTGGAAGGGGCAGGGGCGAGAGAAGAGGCTAGAGGGGCTGCAGAGGCTAGTCATGTGTGGCCTGCAGACATTTCTCTCTGCATCTATATTTTTGTTAACAGGGTTAACAGACTATACATGGGAGGCATGTGAAGTTATTTCTTTAAGTCTTTTTATTATGGATTCTTTTCAATTTTTTATGTGTGTTGGGCGAATGGGTGTTTTGTTTTTTTTCTGTTTAGAAACTAAATTCCACAACCCGTCAGAATAAAAAGAAAAGACATCATTCTTAGAAATATTAGAGCATCAGGGAAAAATGAGTCAGTCCTTGATATTTTCTGTCACTGAATTTTCTATGGTTGCATTATGTAGATATCAAAGATTCTCAGGCTGCCCTGACCAGTTTGGCTCAGTGGATAGAGCATCGACCTACGGACTCAAGGGTCCCAGGTTCGATTCCGGTCAAGGGCATGTACTTTGTTTGCAGTCACATCCCCAGTGGGAGGTGTGCAGGAGGCGGCTGATCAATGTTTCTCTCTCATCAATGTGAGAAACTCCCTTCCCTTCCTCTCTGTAAAAAATCAATAAAATATATTTTTAAAAAAAGATTCTCAGGTTTTAGTCTGTAGGTAGATAACTCAGGAAATTTATTAAAAATGTGGGTGTTTTGGATACACCCTGCCCTGGAGATTCTGATTTAATGGGGCTCCGTGGTAAATCAGATGTGATTATGCTTTGAAAACCGTTCCTAGAGCCTATTTCTTCCCTGCAATTCAAGAAGCAGCCACCAGATGGCAGCAACACTTTGTGATAAATCTAGGGAGAGTCTGCTGCAGACAGTTCTTTATGGCAAAAATGTATAGAAAATAGCGATTTTAGATAATTTCTAACAACATTAGTCATGCGATCTAAAATGTCAGAGGTTAATTTTAAATTCAAATGTACCTTTCAAATATTGGAGCTGAACTTTCCAATACTGTGGTCACTGGCCATCTGTGGCTTTTGAGCACTCAAAATGTACTTAGTCTGAACTGAGATGAGCTGAATAGGTAATAAACACACCGAATTTCAAAGTCAAAAAAGTAAACTTTTTATTAATTATTTTTATCATTATTACATGTTGAAATTAAAACACCCTGAGCTAAAATAAAATGTTATTATTAAAATGAACTTTTCTTTTCACTTTCTAAAAGTGAACAATAGACAATGACAAACTTACATACATAGCATGCGTTCTATTTCTATTGGGCAGCACTGCGTTCGAAATCACCTACATTAATTTCTTCATTTTAAAGGGACGGATTTGAAGAAGTCTAAAGTTTGATGGAAAAGGGCCAAGTGGAAAGACCTCCATTGAAGTTCCAGTCCAAACACTCTCAGCATCTGCCTTTGGGCAAGTTGTGTACCTTCACTGGCCTCCATTTCATCATCTGTAGAGAAAAAAGGCATAATTACAGCAGCCCTGCTCACTTAAAAGAGTTACTTAAAAGATCACGTGAGATAAGGTGGCTGAAGGAGCTTGTGTAAACTCTGAAGCATCACAAAGAGGTCAAATTACTATTGTTGTGGTTACTGATAAGCACTGGAACCCAGGTCACACAGTCTCACAATTCATTAACGCCCTTGCTGCGGGAAGGTCACTGAATGGGCACGTCCAGATTCCGAGGAGGTTACAGCCCAGTGAAGGAGTTACTGCGTACACTAATGAAATGTAAAATGACAATCCATGGCTGGAATGGTGACTGAAGCAATGGAAGCATCGTCACAGGGCATAGATGGCTAGTAGTGAGGGCCACTTCTTTTTCTTTTTAAAAATATGTATTAATGGTGCTGGGACAGTAGGATTGGAAGGTTGGACTGGGGCAAGAGAGGGTAACAAAAATAAATAGCATGTTGTCTCTATTTGCAAGAGTTTTTATCCCCTGAGGGGAGAGCTGACACAAATGGTATGTAGGAGTAAAGACTGAGCGTGGAAGCAGGACTTCTGAGGGGAACATGGGTGTTAGGATGAGTGACAGGGGCTGCCACTTCCCAACCAACTCTCTCCTCCCTCTTCTTCCTTCCTACACAGGATCTTGACTTTGTTGGGGATTGGCAATTGGCCCACCTAAAAAATGCTACAGTTCTCAGCCTCATTTGAAGCTAGGGGAAGCTGCATAATGCAGATCTGTACAATGAGATATAAGCAGAAGTTGGGTTGGGCTTCCATAAAAGCACCTTAAAAGCAGGGGCGGAGGAGGGGGCATTCAGCCAGTTTGCACACAGAAGCTCTTGGCCGTCTCTCTTGCTTGATGGTGGTGATCCCAGAAGCCATTTTGTGATCAAGAGTTTAAAAGTCGCCCCCTATAATAGCAGAGGAGTAAGCTAGATTGAGCTTGGGACCTGGGCAGCATTGTGGAGATGCCAGGCTGCCCTGAATTTCCAACATTGAATCTTCTCATCCTGTGATAAAAAAAAGATACCCTGTTTTGTTTAGGTCACTGTTATTTGGGTTTCTGTTCTATGCAGGCAACCCAGTTCCTGAATGACACTGATCGTATTAGTGCATATGTCAAGGCTCTTGAGTTCCATGTGCCTGTGGTAGGGAGGGAGCACACTAGGAAATGTGTTGGGGCCTGGGGCCAGGACACACGAGATGGACAGGATAGGGCCACTCTTAAACCCTATCAGCAGGCTGGGTGATGGTGAAATGTTCTTCCCCCTCCTCGGACAGTCATAGCGCCAAGATTTCCAAAGAACTAGGAAACGGGAATACCACAGGAGCAACATTTAAGGGAAGAGGATATTTGGTGCTGACTGGCACCAGCCCACCCCACTTCATCTCTCTTCTGCGTATAGATGTAGGTGATGCAAAGGAAAATTCAGTGGTGAAGTAGATTGAGTTTGAACCAATTTTTTTTTTTTTTTAAATTGTGGTAAAAACACACAACATAAGAATTACGATCTTGTCCTGACCGGTTTGGCTCAGCGTTGGCCTGCGGACTCAGGGGTCCCAGGTTCGATTCCGGTCAAGGGCATGTACCTTGGTTGTGGGCACATCCCCAGTGGGGAGTGTGCAGGAGGCAGCTGATCTATGTTTCTCTCTCATCGATGTTTCCAACTCTCTATCCTTCTCCCTTCTTCTCTGTAAAACATCAATAAAATATATTTAAAAAAAAAGAAGAATTACCATCTTAACCATTGGAACTGTTGTTTTTTGTTGTTTGTTTGTTTGTTTGTTTTACACCATCACCCTTTCTATCATGTTTTCTTGTAGTTTCCACCTTAGAGGCTGGGCCAGTGGTGATCAACCTTCCTAATGCTGCGACCCTTTAATACAGCTCCTCATGTAGTGGTGACCCCCAACCATAAAATTATTTTCGTTGCTACTTCATAACTGTAATGTTGCTGCTGTTATGAATCGTAATGTAAATAGCTGATATGCAGGATGTATTTAGGCGACCCCTGTGAAAGGGTTGTTTGACCCCCAAAGGGGTCACGACCCACAGGTTGAGAACTGCTGGGCTGGGCCATCAGCCGTTGTCACAGGGAAGGGCAGGAGGGCTGTCATCATTGGGGCTCCAGGCTCACTTTCTTGACCTCCTGATTGGATGATAGCATGGAAATCCAGGCTTTGTGGAAATAGAGGGATTGTTAACAGATCCCCCGTTAGCACATGCAGGGTCAGGCTTGGTGGATTAGGTAATGGTTTACGCTCCCTAGTGCAGGGAGTTCGGTAACAATGACGAGGAAGGGGAGAGTGGCTCCCTCCAAGTCCTGGGTGAGAGGTGTGTGCTCTGATGGTCTCTACCCAGGCTCATGGCTGAGGGGATGCTGAGGGATTAGAGGAAGTCACCTGGAAGTCCGCCTCTGCGCCAACCTTGGATGGCCACGTCAGAGTCGATGTGGAGGCACAGTAAGGGGGGCAGAGCGGGCCTGGGGTCACCTTCTCCAGTTGCCCTGTGGATGGGCTCTAGAAATGTCCTCAAGAGCCCAAGGGAGCCTGGAAATTAGCTGAGGGTGTGACGGGGACGTTTACTAGAAGGGCTGTGGAAAGGGTAAGGCGCCCTGTAGCTGAGGGTCTCAGGGCAGACCACCTGTGCTGGGCATTGGATGAGAGGCACAATGGACCTGAGGGGACCACAGGAAGGTGAGGACCCCGCCCAAGACACAGAAAGCAGAGCAGAACTCTCTGGCCACGGACTTCAGGCAAGTGGACAAGAGACAAGTCTTTGGTGGATCTGGAGGAAGACAAGGCCCTGTGTTAGTCAGCTTTTGCTGGACAAGGCCGCAGTAACAAAAGGCCCCCAATCTCTACCTCTGAAAATATAGCAATCATTTCTCATTCATATTCTGTGTTGGTTGCCATGGACAGCTGGGTTCTTCCCCACCGGTCTTCTCATTCTGGATCCCGACTGAAGGTGAAGCCTAAGTGTAGGCCATGCCCTACTCAAGGCAAGGAAAACACACACACACACACACACACACACACACACACAGAGAGAGAGAGAGAGAGAGAGAGAGAGAGAGAGAGAGAGAGAGCTGGCAGCAGCCAGCATTGGTTCTTAACACATCTGCTGTCACATGCCACTGGCCAGGCCAAGTCACACAGTGGCCATACTTGCCACAGATGTCACTGGGAGGCACCTGCTATGAGCAGGGATGTGTTGCCCTCTCTCAGGATGTGGGAGAAAGAGGGTGCAAATAAGAATAGAATCTGCCACAGGACTGTGCCACTTCTCCCCTGACATGAGTTCATATCAGCAGTCCCCTCCCCTCCACTTGAGTCCCCAGACATCCTTGAGCAGAGTGGAGGGAGCTGAAGGACTGAGCATGTCACCCGCAGAGGCTGAGTCCCTGCAAGACCAGGTCGGGCCACGGATTGAGGCTCTGTCTGCGAAGCTGGACGAAATGTGGGATGACGTGCTGGTGAAGACGGGCTCATGCAGGAGAACAGGAGAGAAGCCGCGTGTCTGGGTCACCCGGTGTGAGTGACTGGCTCCCTGTCCCGGCACCCCGTCCCGGGGTGCACACACAGACTTCAGAGCATTCGGTGCAGGAGGTGTTCCCCCAGCTAATGGGGTCAACCTGTTCTTCACCTCCAACCTGTTTTTAAAAGGACTCTCCTGGTGTGTTTTTTCCCCTTTCCTTAATTGCAGAATATTTTTATAACATACTTTGAACAGAATAAACAGAACCTGGCAAAACAGTTATTAAAGAGCTATAAAACCGTTTCCTCACGTTTGCCCACTTTTATTTCTTCCTCTTTCCGACGGGCTGGGCTTAGTTGGGGCTGGGGTGGGTGAACCTAAGGGAATGAGCTGGGAATTAGTGAGGGGACATCTGACAAGGTGCCGGGGAGTCCAGCCCACATTCCTTCAGGCAAATTCTTGCTCAGCCACATTTTGTTAATTTACAGGCTTCGGTTCTCAGGTCCCGAGGCTATGGGCTGAGCTGATGTTATAACAGGTGCAGGTGGCCTCTTTTCCCATCACCTTAGGCCCCTCATGTCTTCCCCCTCCCTCCCGCTCTCAGATGCCTGTGTTCCACCATTAGAACCCCATGCCTTTGGGCCTAGCATTGGTGTTGGGAAGGACCAGAGCCAGGGCTGCAGGAAGGTGCTGGGGGCTTTGGAGAAGCAGGAGAGGTCCTTGGAGGTGGGACAGTGGGACCAAGGGGGGCTGGGAGACTGAGCCAGGTAGGAGACCAACTCTGACAACTGCTGCCTTGGGCTCTCGCTGGCCTTGGCCATCTCCTGGAGTTGAGCAGAAAAGGGTGCAGCCAGAATGGGCACATGGATGCACCTATCTGCCTTGTGTCCCTGGGAAGATGGAGGACAGGAATGGGAGCACCTGGGGGACAAGCTGGGCCTCCTTCCTCCCATCCGGGCCCCATGGAAGCCAAGGGTCTGAGCGGTCCCAGGCTGCCCAGCCTCCATAAGGTGTCTGAGGCCTGGGCATCTCCATGGGGTGTGAGGGGGGTACGTGTTGAGAAGGAGCTCTTCCCTGATCTCAGCTGGCCTCACACTTAGACCCTCGGGGTGCCAAACGGAAAGGAAAGTGCCCGGGGCCTGGACACACCACTTCGGCCGCCTCTGGTGTGATGTATCACGCGGGTTTCTCAAGGTAAGCACTGGACATGCTCCGCTGGAACTTCCCCCTGAGCCCTGGGTGGCTGACAAACTCATTTACTCTGAGGACTCATGACTAGTAATGGTGGGAGGTGTCTCCTTGCCCAGAAGGCTCTGCCTGTAGTGAAGAGAAAAGGCCCACGAAGAGCTGGATCGCCAGTGGAAGGGAGGAGAGAGACAGAGCATCGGACGCAGGGAGCCCTTCTGCTCACTCCCATCACGAAGGTACTAGCCGGCCCCCTATGGGTGGAAGATGCTGGAATTGGCAAAGCTGTTTTCCATAGGGAACCTGATTTGAGCCTCCCATCCACTGAGAGAGGCAGGCAGGGAAAGGATGATTCTCACCACTGGCAAATAAAGCAATCGAGGCCCAGAGAGGTCAAGGATGTGTCCAAGGCCACACAGCCTGATGGTGGCAGAGCTGGGACAGGGAGTTGATTCTTTTCACTCTGAGGCAGGACTTTTCCGTGATGCTGGACACACAGGCACAGCCTGAGCACAGGAGGAAGGACACGGCAAAGCCATGAGGCCCTGGGAAGGGGGGTGGAGAAGGTGGGAGACTCGGAATAACAGGACCGGTCTTAGGGGCCAAACTCCATTCATTTCTCATAAGTTAGCTGACATCTCAGAGCCTCAGTTTCCTCACCAGTAAAGTGGGGACAATACCCCTTTCCGGCCCTGTAGCGGGGTTATAGTGAGGCTGAAAACAGATAATGTGATTGAAGAATAGTTGCAAACTGCAAAGGCTGCCCGCACACTCGATTCCAGGAAGTGAGGGCTGGACTCTCTTCCCACTATTCACACCCTTCCTTTGGAGGAGGCAGCCGGCTCCGAAATAGCCTTCACTTCTGTCCGCTGCTTTCCCCCCGGGATCGGGCCGAGTGTTTTCTTCTTGAAAAACAAAAAAATCAAAGCAGTTGCAGAAAAACCAAAAGCTCGTTTCTGCTTCCCCTCGGCTGCCCTCTGCTCTCCGGGGCCAAGAGGAGAGGATGTAGCCAGAGGCCTAGGCTCATCTGGGGCCTTTGCGAGTCCTCACCGCCCGTCGAGAGCCACCAGGAGAGACCTGGACAGCCTTTGTCATCTGTCCAGAGGCCAACGCGGGTACCGCTTTGAGGTGTGGGACCCTGCGCTTCCTTGAGCGATGGGGCAGGGAGGCGAGGGGCCCTGCTCCTTCAGGCCAGGCTGCCCGGGAGCACCAGCAAACCACGCGGATCCACCCAGAGCCATGCCTCTGTCCTCTTACCCAGAAATACTTATTCATTTCCACTGACACCTTTCTGGCCATCTGCACAGTGGAGTTCAGAGTCCCGAGAGCCTCTTTTCCCTCTAATGATCAGCAGATGAGTTTCCAGGGCGTGTTTATCTTTGTCTAGAAAGAGACAGAGACCAGTTTTGGAGAAGAAACAAAACCCACAGCAGACGTGTTGTGTGGCACAGCCTGGTCCCTGCCACAAGGTGGTGGCTGCTGACCCATCTCCCCACACCCCACAGGGGTCTTCCCCTGAGATGGTTAGGTGGGCCCCCTGGTTTATCCGTGTCTCCTCAGCCATGGCTGAGGCTGTCTTCACTCAGCACTTGGCAACGACAGCCCCAGGGCTTCATGGAGAAGCACGGAACCACAGCACAGGCGAGCAGTGTGTGGTTTTTAGACAGTTATGCACAGTCCCGTCCGCAGCAACCTCAGACAATGGAAGGTATGCGTCTGGTGTTAACGACCAGTTCCTCTTCCGCAGGGACAGAGCGAGGAATGCGCCAGTTCACGCTCAGGCCTGGGTTTCTGACAGTGTCCAGGTTCTGCCCTTTCCTCTGACCTTGCCCTTGTTCCAACCATTTGCCCACGTGGTTCCAGGCCAGCGGCTCCCTTTCATCTGAGGGCTTGCAGCCCAGGAAGGTCTCGTCTCTCTAACTTCCCCAGGTTTAGGGTTAGGACACTGGGTTCAGCGGGCATGTTTTCGTAGCTCTACTTCTCTGCTGTGTGCTGGACCACAGGCTCATCTGGGGACTGGAAGCACAGTGGGCGGGCTCTCGGCCAGGACATTCTGCTAAAGGAGCCGGCTGTGCCAAGAGCCGTCCCTCTGCCACCGCTGCGGTGGGTGTCGTTATATTGGCAGCCTCGGATTCTGATAGGAAAGGTCAACTTCTGAATATTATATCAAAGGGTTTTCCCTCTATCTACACCTGTAAAAGAGTAACATGCAAATTGGTGTCACTCCACTATGCCCACCAGCCAATCAGAGCGATATGCAAATTAATCCTACAAAGATGGCAGTTAATTAGCATACACAGGTACAGAGCGAAGACTGAAGATAGCATAGAAGGAAGCTAAGTGATGCAGAAGGGAACAAAGCAGTAGAGAAGGAAACGGAGCTGAGGCAGCAGAGATGGTGGAGAAGGGAGGGGGCGAGGCAGTGGAGACAGGAGGGAGCAAGTGGTGGAGAAGGGAGGGAGCAAGGCAGTAGAGAAGAGAGTGAAGCCTTGGTGGGCTTCGCTCCCTCCTCTGCTTCGCTCTGGCTCACGAAGCCCTATTCTTGCAGGAATCTTCCTGCAACGGGCCTCTAGTTTTATAATAAAACCATTTTCTAAGCTAACCACGGTAGTTTACCACCAGCCCTGTACACATGCTCACCTGTGTTACTGTAAGGTACTCACCCAAAGGCCAGGCACATGATGACACTGGAGGCTACAGACATCTCTCCTAGCATGTGTTTAAGGGCTGGACAAAGGGTTACCAGGGCGCATCATATAGGCAGGGGTTTTGTGTGAGAGGCTCGGGAATTCATTAGGGGACGGGGAAGAGCAGCTGGCAAACACATCACCTGCCTGGCGCAGGTGGGGGAGAACCCAGGATTCATTCCATTCAATTCCTTTGCTAAGTATTTACTGAGCACTTGCTGCACACCAGACACTCTTCTAGGTGCTGGGAATGCAATAATGAACAAAGCAGGCAGAAACCACCGCCCTCGTGGGACTGGGTTTCTAGTGCTGTGTGTGCGTGGCTCCACTCGCTGGCGGCGGGCTTCAGGTGCTGAGGTCCTAACCTCAGCGTTACGGTTGGTTGTCTGGCTCAGATGGTGTCTTTTCGCCCCGTCCTCTTCTCCACACTCTGCACTTATTGTCCTGCTTTTTAGTGATCAGACCCATGACTCACCCCTCGAGCTCCCAGGTGTATGCCGACATCTCTCAGGGCTCCCCTCAGCCTGTATGAAGGAGAAACCTTTGGACGTGAGATCCCTACGCATCCCTGCCTACCCGCCTCTCAGACTTCTCACCCCTTTCATAGAAAGTGACTGCATACTGATGAGCTAGAAACGAAGATGAAGCCTGAGAAGCAGTCAGTGAAGGAGGACTTCGGAGCAGTCAGTGAAGGAGGAAGTGGTTGTGGTTGCAAAGTGCCTGGAGGGGGCTTCTGAGATGTTGCTCACATTTATTTATTTTATTCATTGAGTGTTGCGTGTAAGCCACTTTATGAAATTAATTAAACTTACTTTTTATATTGTTTTGCTAATCCTCACCTGAGGATATTTTTCCATTGAGTTTTGGAGAGAGTGGACGGGAGGAGGAGAGACAGAGAGAAATATTCATGTGAGACACACTGATCAGGAAGGCACACGACCGGACCAGGGCCAGGATCGAGCCTGCAATCGTGGATGTGCCCTTGACCAGAATCAAGCCAGGGTCCCTTCAGTTCACAGGCTGACGCTCTAGCCACTGAGCCAAACGGGCTAGGGCTAAACTTACATATATATAAAGTGTATTTAATTTAAAAGAGAGAATGAGCCCAGCCGGCGTGGCTCCGTGGTCGAGCATCAATCTATGAACCAGAGGTCATGGTTCGATTCCCGGTCAGGGCACATGCCCGGATTGTGGGCTCGATCCCTGATGTGGGGCATGCAGGAGGCAGCTGATCGATGATTCTCTCTCATTATTGATGTTTCTATCTCTCTGTCCCACTCCCTTCCTCTCTGAAATCAATAAAAATACATTTTAAAAGAGAGAGAGAGAGAGAGAGAGAGAGAGAGAGAGAGAGAATTAATGGAAATAGCAAATATAGATAACTCTTTCCAGAAAGTTTGCTCTAAGTAACAAATGAGAGGGAGTGGTCTAGAGTGTTTTTCCCCCCTTTTCAATTAAAAGAAATAATGAGGACTGACTTGGATGTATGAAAATTTCTAATAAAAAGGGGAGAATTGGTGATGCTGGTGGGGGGGAGAGGCAAGAACTGCTGGAGTGGCACAAGAAGGGTGAAGGAGTGGGGTGCAGTACAGGAATGGGGGCAGGCCCCAGGGACAGTCATCAGGGGAGCAGGCGGGACACGAGGTGTGGAGGGGCCCTGATAAGCACCATTTTTTCTCTTGCTCGTGCCTCTTTTGGGGTGCCTGCACCCACACTCTCTCTAATCTAGTTCATGGGTTAAATGGAGTCTCTGTGTCCTGAAAGGTAGACAGGAACCCGAAGGCGAGAGCTGGTGGCCAGGCCTGTGCCCTTTGGGCGAGGCATGGAGGAGCTTATGGCTGGGAGGAGGTGGAGGTCCCGGCCTGAAATAGGCTTTGGGGGCTTTTCTGTGGATTTTTGCCGTCAGATGACACTCCTGTCCTGACCGGCTGGTTCCGGGATGGTCACCCAGCACTGGCTCCCTGCTCCTCTGCCCATCCCTGACCCACTTCTGAGGGCAGTGCCTGCTGGCCACTGGCCTCTCTCATAGGACCCCGAGGCTCTCCCTGTGAGCAGGGGGAGGGAAGCTTGGCTTCAGGAAGGGTAGGAAACCAGCTTTTAAAAAACACATTCCTTGGCAGGTTAAAAAACATTTTTTTAAAAGTGTAAAGACTTAACCTTTGCTAGGAAATGGCTGCGGTATTTTCTTTAAATGAAAAGAGACCATTGTGAGTCGAACTTTGGAAAATATGCAACATCCTGGTGCTGTTCTCAGGGCAGTCTCGGGCCTTTCCTCCACATGGTTGCTCCTTGCACCGTTGAAGGGACCGCACCAGGGGACTGGTCCCCAGAAGGGCCATGAAAATGCTGAGCCCCTCCCAGCTGGGGACCTCGGGCAGAACGGGCCTGCAGTCGGGACCAGCTCCATAATCTGTGGGGCTCAGTGCAAAATGAAAACACAGCCCCCCCCCCCCCCCCCCAGTTCAAAAACTATTAAGACTTTGCCTGGCCAGTGTGGCTCAGTGGTTGAACATTGACCTATGAACCCAGGTTAGGGTTCAATTTCTGGTCAGGGCACATGCTCAGGTTATGGGCTCGATCCCCAGTGTGGGATGTGCAGGAGGAAGCCGATCGATGATTCTCTCTCATCATTGGTGTTTCTGTCTCTCTCTTCCTCTACCTTCTGCTCTGAAATCAATGAAAGAATATTTAAAAACACACACACAGAAACGACTAAGACTTTCAAGATGGTGAGAGCAGAGCATTGAACCAGGTGCGGGCCCTTCTGAGTGAGGGACCCTGTGTGACCACACGGGGCACAGGCCTGGCCTCCACTTGACCCTGGCTGATCCTTCTCATTGTGCAAGGCCAACTGGTGACTTTGAAACTTCTCCCTTAGGTGGTACCTCCAAAGGCTGGACACGCACCCCAGATGCAGGGCAGCACTCGGGGCTCCCTCCTGGGGTCCCCCCCCCCCAGTCCCAGCTCCCACATACCACATCTGGCAACCATTTCCCAACCTGGCTCTTCGCTCAGGTTTCTTTCCCGTCTCATTTCAGACACCGTGCTCCTCGGTCACGAAAACATTCTGGGTTCCATCTGGGCTTTTGCTCCTAACCCGGAGTCTGGGCAGCCAGGGAGCACAGAGCAGCTGCGCGCAGTGCGAGGCTCCTGGACGCTCCGCGAGCTGTTTACAAGCCTCCTCACAGGGCCTACTGTAACGAGGAAAGTGCAAACACGTGCCACCTTCGCAGCAAATTGAAACCATCCGCCGCTTCCCCTGCATCTTAACACATAGAGGTTTCTGTTCAGGCAGCATTTATTACCTTGCAGGCTACTTACAGACGGGCACAGTTCTCCGCTCAGCCAGGACCATGCGTTTGTGCCCCTCCAGGGTCCCGGAGGCCCACCACGTCCCCAAGGTCAGCCTGACCTCACCAGCCCAGACCCTTTCCACACCTTCCCTGTCCAGGACAGTGGCCACATGTGGCTTGTGAGCACTTGAACTGTGGACAGCCTGAAACGAGGTGAGTTGCTCACGTAGAGCACACGCCAGACTTAGAACAACAGCAACAACAAAAATGAAGATACGATACCTCAACCATTTTTCCATTGATTACCTGTCAAAATGATAACACAGCCACGTGGCTCCTGATGATGTTTTGCCTAACGACTGCTATGCGACTGCGGTCCTGTGAGGTTATAATGGTGCTGAAAAATTCCTATCACCTAGTGATGCAGTCGGTGTAGCCTTGTGACACAAAGCATGACTCACATGCTTGTGGTGATGCTGGCGAACAGTGTGTATAAAAGTCTGCAGTTGCGGAATGTCCTAGGGCCAAGGCCTCCACATTCTCTTGCCACTCACTCAACGGACTCACCCAGAGCAACTTCTCACCCTGCAAGGCTCCATGCATGGCAAGTGCCCTATTCAGGCATGCCGTTATTTATCTTTTATACAGGATTTTTACTGCACCTTTTTAATGTTTAGATACGCAAATACTTACCATTGAGTTGCAATTGCCTACAGTACTCAGCACAGTAATGTGCTGTACAGGCGTGCAGCCTAGGAGCCATAGGCTGTCCCAAATAGCATAGCCCATCTAGGTTTGTCAAGTGCATCTGATGGTCACACAATGATGAAGTCACCTAAAGACACATTTTCCAAAATATATCCCTGTCGTTAAGTGAGGCAGGTTTGCATTACTTACATCATGAATAAAGTGAAATAGATTGGGATGTTAATTTCACATTTCTTGTCTCTTTTAAATGTCGCTGCCAGAACATTTAAAGTGGTGTATATGGCTTGCCTCATCCTTCTACTGGCCAGGGCTCCTCCAAAGGCTTTCCTTGTTGTCTTTCTGTGTCCAAGCCTCTGTGGATTTCACACACACACAACCGACAGAAGGAAAACCAAGAGCAGTGAGATCGTGTGTCTTGACCCCAAATGCCACCTTCTCCAGGATGACACCTTGGAATGTCCTAGGGCCAGCTAACATGACCAGCCCAGAGGAATTTGGCCATTGGTGATCTATCCAGCACACATTACCAAACACTACAGTTGCGAGGTAATGTAGCATGGTGATGTCAGAGCGCAGGCTCCAGAGTCTGCGCGACCTGGATTCTAGGCTTGGCTTTACCACGTATGAGCTACATGCCCTTGAATGAGTGAACACTTCACGCCTTGGTTTCCCCATCTGTAAAATGGGAATTCTAACACCCAAGAAGAGGGTCAGGATGGTGAATGTCAGCCTCCCAGGCTTGTTTCGAGGATGGATAGGATGAGGCACAGAAAGCCCTTAGCACAGAATCATTCGCTCCACCGTGAGCCTGCTATAGACAGCCCTGTGCCTGTTCTGGGCCCTGGACTCTCACAGTGATCAGCAATTCTGAAGAAGGAAAAGGCAGGACTGAGGACACCATGTGAGTGTGGGCACCATGATCCTGGGAGGCTCCAAGGCAGAGTGGAGAGACACTGTGACGGCTAGGACAAAATGCCAAAGGGTAGAATCCAGAAAGGTGAACAGTCAGAATGCCACCCTGGAGAGCCTGGCATAGGTGGGCTGGAGTGTGGCCAGAATGATGGTGGGGAGCCAGAAGGTAAGTGAGTACAGACAATTCTGTCCTCAGCTGTTTGAACTCAAAGCATCCCTCCAACTGGGGCCAAATTGGTGGGCAAGGCTGAGGGGGTGAGACAGGATCACATTCCAAGTTCTAAATTGGTTCTAGGTAGGCAGACCTGGGGTGTTGAATCCCCTTTTCACCTTGCAGTCTCGTTCCTTTAAGGCAACCGAATTAGGCTAATATTTGTAAATGAAACAAATCAATTCCAAAATGTCAGTGGCCAAACACAAAAAACTTTAGTTCTTACTCACAGCAGTCTCAGGTGGGTGTTCCCAGCCAGCAGGGGGCCTTCCATGTGGTGACTCAGGGACCCAAGCTTCTAGTTATCTTGCATCTAGTGGCACCACCCTCCCTTATGGGCTCAGAGTTCTCTGCTCCAGGGGGCAGACATGGAAGAGTGGGTGGAGAAGGCCCAACCACCTTGGCCTGGATGTGACAGCTATTACTCTCACACAGTCCAGCTGTGAGAATGTCATATAGCCCCTCCTAGACACAAGGATGACAGGGAAATGTCAACTCTGCGTGATGGAAGGGAGAGCTCTAGTTTCTGGCGGCCATCTCTGCCTGTTCCCACTCTGTAGGGAGAGCTGACCCAGCAACCTGGCCTCCTTCCTCCCTACCGGGCTCCAACCCTTCCCTACGCCACCTGCCCGTCACTGTGGCCAGGCCAGATTCCGAGAGGGCTCCTGAAGAGGACTGGCGGGAAAAACCATGGGTACTCCCTAGGGAGCGACCCAGGCAGACACACTCAAAGACCATGGGCTTACACTTCAGGCAGCACAGGGTGCTTCCAAAGGCCTCCTCCTTCTCAGAGGCCCTCAGACCACGCGTAGGCTCTGGCCTTTAGTAAGGTGACCAGACGTCCCGCTTTTGGCAGGACAGTCCCGATTTTTAACAGTTTGTTCCGCGTCACGTGGTGTTTTAAAAAAGTCCTGATTACTCTTTGTAATGTTTTAAGTAATAATAAAAAAAAAAGGAAAAAAAAGACCCCCCCGCCCCCAGTCAATGGTGTACCGCCTTAAATCTGCTCCCCTTAGCCTTTAGAGGTAGAGCTCAGTGAGCCAATACAGGCTTGAAATTTGGGTCTGAGGAGGCCATTGTCAGATGAACCAGGACCAGCAAAGGCTTTCTGGAACAGCCCCTGTCCTGGCCAAAGGCAGCTGTGGGGAGGGGTATCAGAGGGACCTCTTGCGGTCTTCTGGTCTACTCTCCCATGGGGTCCCCGTCATTGTTCCGGTGATTCCCCACCAGTTAGGACTGGATCAAGGAGCAGAAATGTGAGTGGGACTGAGGGCAGGACATGACTGATGACCTAATCCCAGCCTCCTACCTCCACACTTGCTGGCTGCTGGGGGAACATGACATTAATAAAGCCAACTGGGCCTCAAGTTGCTCATAGTTTTATAGACAAGATGATTAGACGTCTGTACTTGTGCTTGATGTAGGGTATGTATCAGTCTCCTCAAAGTGGGGTAAATGGTGAAGGCCAAAGAAGCTCACATGAGCAAGGCAGTCCTTCCCTTATGGGTAATCAGGGAAAGCTTCCAGGAGACTGAGGCCTGTGGAATGAGGCTTGAAGGATGGGGAGGGAGGAAACCCTTTGTGAGTCCCAACGGTGTTCCCATGTGCATGGTGCTTTATCATTTCCACAGCCGTTGGGCAGAGGGGGAGGAACATCACCTTCATTTGACAGGGGAGGAAGCAGAGGCTCAGAGAGGTGGCACAGGAGTTTGTGAGTGAGAACACGGATGTGGACCCACCAGCTCTGCATTCTTTGTGCTGGTATAAGCTCAATAAGCATGTGTGTCCCTCAAGGCTGGTCAGGGCTGTGTCCCCAGGTGTGGCTGGGAAACCCGAATCCAGGGAGCAGGGTTCCCTGGGGGCTTCTCGGGTGCTCAGCCTCCCCTACAGAACATGTGTTTCCTGTTTTCCTTCCCCCTCTGGCTTAGGGCAGAGAACAGGGTTTTCCTGAGCGGAAGAGCCTCAAAGACCTGGCTCACGACCAGCGAGTTCTGGCAAATCTGTCTGTTCATAGCTCTTATTATTCAGGATAATGAACCCCTCACCCACCCATCCAAGGACCTTGTGGCTATTATCTCCCCTCACTCTCCCCAAATTCCCTTGACCTGGAGTTTGAACCCAGAGCCCGACTCCCACCTGTGCTTATCAGCCAAGCTCCTTGGCAAAACTTGGGGGTTTGTGCTGCCCTGGAACCTAGGAGCTAGGGCTGTGGGGCAGGTCTCTGGGCCCCAGGGCCTGGGGTGGAAGGCCAGGACTTTGGCCAGCCCTGCAGCCATGGGAGGTTCTCAGCTCTTACACCTCCCCCTGCTGTTTCCCACTTGTCCTGGGGTGAAGGCTGGGGCCAGTGGTGACATCACCCAGATCTCCAGCCTGCATCATGTGAGGTTGGCATGATTTGAGGCTCTGTGCCTAACTCTGCTCTAAACCTCAGAGTCAGCATCTTGTCCCACTGTCTGGTCCAGGGCTCTGCCTGCTTCTTGGATGGAAGGGATGTGTGGGCTGGGAGAAGAGGAAGGGCAAAGAGCATTCCATGTCTGCAGAGGCTTGGACTCCAGTGCTGGCCTGAGTATTGAAGGAGAAAGGCAGGATTTCATTGAAATAGAGAATAGAATGGTGGTGGCCTTTCTATTGGGAGGCGGGGGAGGGGGGGCGGTGCCTGGGGGCGGATGGCAGTCAGAAGGTATAAACTTACAGTTATAAGAAGAATAAGGTCAGCAGGTCTAATGTGCAGCCTGGTGACTATCATTAACCATAGGGTTCTATATACTTGAAGTTGCCATGAATAGATCTTAAGCATCCTTACTACACACACAAGAGAGTTAATCATGTGAACTATGTGAGGTGATGGATATGTTAATTATGTTGACCTTGGTAATAATTCTGCAATGCATATAGATATCAAATCATCATGTCATGTAATTTTAAACATATACAATTAATATTTGTCAGCTATTCCGCAATAAAGTTTTTTAAAAAAATAAGAAAGGTGATGGCCAGCATGCCCCGCTGTGACTCCCAACTTGTGAGTGGGGAACAGGAGGAGAAGACCTTCTCCATGTCTCCCTGTCCCACCCACCCCCCTTTCTCAGCCCCATGAGACACTGGGCTTGTGTTTGGGAATGGTTCTTAGGGGTGTGTGTGTGTGTGTATGTTCTGTCAGGCAAGGTGTGGGGTATAAAAGGGACTTGGGGAGGGGGGACAGCGATGTATCTGGGTATGTGAGTCAGTGTGGGTGCTCCGGTGGGAGCCAGGGCTTGGAGCTTGTGAGAGGTAAGGTTTCATTTTGGCCCTACCTTGGCCTGCAGCCCACGGACAGGCCTGGGGCTGGGAGGGGAGACAACCGCCTCTGATGGCTGGCCTTGGGGCTTTGAAGTCCTCCTTCCTCCTCAGGGCTCCAGGCACAAGCAGCTCCGGGTTATTAGGTGCAGGTTTATCTGGGGCTAATTTAACTTGTTAAGATAATTGTGTCAGAGGCTGCAGCCCTGGGCCCCCGCCTCAGTAATTACCCTCCTCTGGCCTCTTTCATCTCTCAGGGCTGTGCCCCTTCCAGAGCCTTTCTGGGTCCTTCCAAGGCCTCGGAGGGGCCCTGGCAATGCTCTCACATGGACTCATGTTTTTGTAAAACTTGCAAAAGTAGCATTTCAACCACAATCATTGAAGGCGCTGTTTCTTTTCATCCTGACTTCCCCTTTGTCACCTCCTCCCCACCCCTCCACCCCCCGCAGGTGGTATTTGAATAACCGTGGGCATTTTGGGGATCCAGCTTAGGGAACTTGAGTTGGGGATGCATTTAGTCTGGGCAAATGGGATGTATTTATGGGGGATGCAGTATACCTACATTTCATGAATGTGGCTCTGGTCACTTCAGTATGTCGTTAGAGTTACTGGGGAGGCATGGTTTCCAGGAATCCTCCTACTACCCATGGTGTTGGCTCACCTGCTGTGAGGCGGTGTGAATGTGTCCTATGGCTCTCAGGACACGAAGCACATGGGAAGTGGTAGCAAATCAAGATTTGATATGTATAGAGCCAGAAGCTGGTCTGTGGAGAGTTCTTCAAATCTTACAGCTCATATATGAAACTTGTTAAATCCTTACCCCCAACTGATCACACTCCTAAAAGTTCACATGGCAGAAGTGGAGAAGCTGAAATAAACTTTTCTGAACTCTGAATAACCATGTGCCTATTTTGATGAGCTATGTTGTAGGAAAGACCATTCTATCCTCTCTGTAGGAAATGATGTTATGAAATCATTGGCATATAATGAGGCAGTCAGAGAGAACACACAGCCAGAAATCTAACGAGTATTAGAAAGGTGCGTTGGCAAGTTAGTTCATTAAAATAGTATTCTTCTGGCTTTTGTGTTTTTGTCAGCTTTTAAAAATGAATGATTTGATGTGACTTCTGCCAGGCCCTTATCTCATCCCTATGTCATGAGCCCCAGCAAGCCCCTTTGCAGTCTTGTAGATGGGGTGTGTGTGTGTGTGTGTGTGTGTGTGTGTGTGTGTGTATGTGTCCATCCATGGATGTGTCCTTAGGGACTGCTGGTGCCATTGAGGTCAACTGGAAGGCTGCAGGGATGGGGGTGAGAGGTGAGGAATGATGGAGGTGCTAGTGATGGAGAAAGGAGGAGGGGATGAGGATGAAGAGAGAACCAGGAATTCTCATAAACTCTGAACCCAGATTCTGGAAACCTGGGAAACTGTGAGGCCTTGAAGAAGATGGCATCAGCCATCTGGCTGGAGTGAATGAACCTGGACACGTCCGTCCGTCATCAAAGTGCAGGGCCAGAAGGGGCCGAGTTCACCTAAAATGCTGGGTGACTCTCCACTGGGGCATCTTGGGCATCTCTCCCCCTACCCATGTTAATGTGTGTGAGTGTGTGAATATAAGGGAAGGTGTGAGGGAGGAGGGTGGCAGGGCTCTGAGCATCCCCCCACCCACTTGGTTCAGGGACCCCTGCTTGTGCTAGATTTCTACATTCAGGTCCCTTCATAAAGGGTCCTGATTGTAGAAAGATCTGGAAACCACGTACTTAGAACAAGTCATTGCAAAGCCAGTTTTTATTACTCTCTCTGTGTGTTTTTACAGCATCACACTTCAAGTGCTTTTTAGGGTAATACTATCAGTTCATATTTTCAAAAATCTAAAACCAGAGTCATTTGTCTTGAAACCACCCAGAGAGATATATGCTACATTGAATTCCGACGAGAACAAAGGAGCGCTCATTTAGAAGGCTTTTTTTTTTTTTGCGGAGTTTGCGGGGTGGAGGTCCACTTCCATAACCTTCAGGAGGAGATGGAAACGCTACTCAACACAGCGACGCTTCTGAAGATGCAGCTGAAGACCCAGGTCTACTCGGAGACACCAGAGCATCCGTGCGGCGGCCAGGCGTGGGCGTCTCACCTGCAGCAGGAGAGTCGGGAGGCTTCCGTCAGACACAACCAGGAATGAGTGCTTGCTGCCCATCAAAGGGTCGCAGCCTCTGCTCACTTTGCCAGAAAAAGAAATTACAATGTTTTCTCAAACGCATTAAACGTTTCTTCCCATGATGATAGTAGCAAAAGAAGGTATTGGGGTTTAAAAACTCCTTTCGTGCTGTTCCCCTGGATGAGCAGAGGTGGGAGGAGCTTTTACAGCAGTGGGGAAACTGTGAGGCCGAAGGTGCTTGAGGATGACACCTTTAATTCCTTTTGATTGTACTAAAAAAGATCAAGTAATATTTACTTTTCACAGTTCATTGCCATTTCTTACCTTTTGAATAATTCATATGAATATTTGAATAAGAATCTATTTTTAAAATAGTCTCCTAGTGATTTGTTCTGATATGATATTAAGTTTAATGTTTATATTTCTGTAAATGAGTGTCTTAAGGTTTTATTTGTTCCTTAATTTCTGAATGAAAATAAATCAGATGTTTAGTTTCACTGATATAAAAATGTAGTAGTAGTTTTGAACACTTAAAATATATCTATTGCCCTAGCTGGTTTGGCTCAGTGAATAGAGCGTCGGCCTGCGGACTGAAGGGTCCCAGTTTCGATTCCAGCCAAGGACACATGCTGGGGTTGCCGGCTTGATCTCCAGTAGGGGGTGTGCAGGAGACGGCCAATCAATGATTCTCTCTCATCAATGATGTTTCTATCTTTTTCTCCCTCTCCCTTCCTCTCTCTCTCTCTCTCTATACACACACACACACACACACACACACACACACACACACATACACTCTGTGTTTGGTGTTATTCAAAAACTAAGGACAGTCTGAATCACAGTCTCTATGTGGAAAAGAACCTCTACTTAGGACAAAGCTACTACACAGAGAAGTTAAGAGGACTTAGCCCAGCGGTTCTCAACCTGTGGGTCACGACTCCTTTGGGGGTCGAACGACCCTTTCACAGGGGTCGCCTAAATACATCCTGCATATCAGATATTTACATTACAATTCATAACAGTAGCAACATTACAGTTATGAAATAGCAACGAAAATAATTTTATGGTTGGGGGTCACCACAATATGAGGAACTGTATTAAAGGGTTGAGTAAGGTTGAGAACCACTGACTTAGCCCAAGATCACACAGCTGTTTAATGAGCCACAGAGGCAGTGGGGACAGGGGTGTGATCAGGGAGACATGAGAAGACACTGAGCTAAGACCTAGCTAAGTCTACAGCTGTGTCCCCTCCCCAATGCCTCTGGCCCCTCTGACCCAGTCCACCCAGCTCAGTGTCTTCTCGTGTCACTCTGATCACACCCCTGTCCCCACCCCTAATGCAGCCCACAAGGTTGGGTCCGACTGCTCTTAGAGATGATGAAACCGTAGCACCCGATACCCACTCTCTTTGGCCCATTGGTGCCCAGAGATGCTCAGGAATGCCAGAGCCCAAGAAGCAAGAAAAATGGGAGTCAAGAGCCAGTAAGTCAGAGAGGCAGGTCCGCCTTCTGGGAAAAGGCCCAATGCAGAACTGGGTGGTTTCTGCCGTCTGCCTGCACCTCATGGTGCTGTGTGTCCTGGTGCCACACAGTTTGCTGTGCGTTGAGTCGGTGCTGTATTCTCACGATTGAGTGATGCGTTACAGGGAGTGGGGGCCACCGCTTGTTGCTCAGTCCCTTGGTGGCATTGCGTGTCACATGTGTCATGTGAAGGCCCAGTTTAGAGCGCATTCCCTGAGAGACCCCAGGGTTGGTGCCAGTGACTCTATTATATTCCATAGTTTTTCTCTAGGTCTGATTTGCTCACAAACATCTCCACCCTCAATTCCCAATTTGTAAGCAGAGGGCCCCATTCCTGGGCAGGCCCAGCTGCTGGCCTTTCTGCTAATTAATGACTACTGATTGGCCCAAGAGGCACACTCATTATGCCCTGTAGAGATCAAAGCCAGGTCCAATAATCTGCTAAACGAGATGTCAGATTAGGGCATTCTTCTGGGCTATTAGAAAGATTTTTCTCTCTGGGTAAAGGCTTGTCAGGGCATATGACCCCATCACCCATTGTGAGCCCAGCCAGAGGGCTCTGCAGCCTTGCTGCTCCTCTTACGTTGCATGTGGACATTTAATGGGTTGGCTTCATCCTAGGGGCACAGCACATTGGTGGGGAGCTCAGAAAATGGAAAGGATCTCCCCCAGGAATTCATGTTTGGAGAGGGTCACCCATGCCTCTTTATCCTTGGGTTTGTTGGGAGATGAAGAGAGATAGTAGACTCCCTGCATCCCTGTGCTTTCAGCTGTACTATGGGCATACTGCCTCAGTTTACCTCTTAGTGCTGGGGGTCAAGTTTTACGTTGATACCACGCCCCCTTTTCAGGAACTAGCCCCAGAATAACTCTCATTTCAAACTAAGTGGACAACCCAACTTTCTCACCCTAGGGTGGGAATGGAGTCCTAGTTTTTAGTGTTAGTGCTAATAACTATTAAGGGATACCACTGATTAAATGCAGAGTGTGTTAGACACTGTGCTAAGTGACTAACCACTGGTTTTATTTACACTGTCTGAAAATACTGCAAGTTAGGTATTATTAGCATCCCCTATAATACAATGAGGAGAGTGAGGCTCAGTAATTTAGCCAAGTCACTCAACTTAGCAGCAGTTCCAAGAAGGTGATCCTGATTGGCTGCAGCCAGTCAGCATGCTGATTGGTTTAGAAATAGGCACATGATCTAATTTTGGCCAATGAAAAAGCACCAATCACTAAACTTTAAGGGAGGTCCTGGGAAAGGAACTCTTTCTCCCATAATGGCAGGGGGTGAGGATGGGAGGTCTGGAAGTGAGGAAGCCCTTTCACCAGAGAAAAATCTGGAGCAGTTGGAGGGACGGGCTGCAGAAGACCAGATGGGGCCAATGTGTTGGGTCCTTGGAACCATGGTTTGAACTGTTAGATTGAGCTAAGCCAAATGATTGAATACAGTGTCTTTATTGCTTGAACCATTTTGAATTGGACTTCCTAGCACTTGTAAATGAAAGACTGATACTAGCCTTTGTCCCAGAGGAACTAGGCCTGCCTAGTGGTCTGGCCCCAAAAGACAGCCCTAGGGTGAGTCCACCTGGGAAGCCGGGAGAGTATTGAAAGCGTTCATGGCAGTCTGCTATTTACTGTGGTCCCCACTTGTCTGCTGGCCCCTGTCCCAACTGCCATCTCAGCCCAGCCTGGCTATGGCCTCTGCATTAGTTAATATTAGGTCTGACTGCAAGAAACAGACACCGGAAGTGACAACAGTTTAAACATGATAGAAGACTATTTCTTTTTACTTGACATTCTGGAGGGGGGGAAGGGGGCAAAGAGGGGCGTGTCCCCGGCTGGTGTGACAACTTGGCTCCACCTGCGTGCTCCTGTGTGCCCACCTTCACTCTCTCCACATTGATCGGCTTTGCCAGAGATTTGTCTACTTTACCAGTCTTTCCAAATGACCCGGTTTGGTTTTATTAATGTATGCTATGCCCATTTTCAAGTTCATTCATCTCTGTCCTCATATTTATTATTTCTTTCCTTCTACTGTATTTGGGTTTACTTTATTGTTTCTCTCTTCCCTCATTTCTTGAACTGGATACTTCACTCTTCAAGCTGTAGCCATTATTTCTTTTCTTAACCTATAAATGAAAATTCAGTTTTCTCCCTAACATCCCCGGGGTTGCATCAAGAAATTTAGAAATGCTGTTATTTTAATTATTGTTAGGCCCTAATAATTTCCATTTTTATCTTTCTTGACACGAGTTGTTTAGGAATGTGTTTATAAATTCAAAAAATAATGTCTAGATGTTATTTTTTCTATCAATTTCCAATTTGTGCATAATACATGGTCAGTTGTTATAAATCTTTCAAGGGAAAAATACGAATTATACAATGACTGAGTGAAGAGTTGCATACTTATTCATTAGAGTAAGCTTGTTATTTAAATCATTACTGATAGTGTCTCCTTGATCTCTCAGTTATAGTCTTTTCCCTCTCCTCCTCCCCCTCCTCCTCCCCCTCCTCCTCCTCCTCCTCCTCCTCCTCCTCCTCCTCCTCCTACTACTACTACTCCTCCTTCCCCTCCTCCTCCTCCTCCTCCTTCTTCGTTTACAGTATTACATATTTTTCCTTGTTCTCCCGATTGATCCCCTGCCACTTCCACCCCCGAGGGCAAGCCCCCGCCGCAGCAGTGTCTGTGTCCATTGGTCATGCTAATACGCATGCACGTAAGTGAGTCTTTTCCTTATTAAAGCCTCTTGTGGTTCTCCTGCCCCCTTTGGAAGGCTGCATATTTCTGCCCTGTTGCAATTCTCTTCCCTTTGCCCTGCCATTGTTAGTATGGATGTCCCTTCTCAATCATGAGGTTCAGTTTTCTAGGAGGACATGGACCATGGCTTATTCATCAGAGCATCCTCTTTCGCAGCGATTTTCAACCACTATGCTGCAGAATTTTTAAAACATGCAATACCTTGCTATTTAGTTGGGGGCATTGACCCCTTTTCCCTTAGATTGTCAAATAAGAAAATGACAACACCCAACACAACAATGGCTGCCCAGTGTGAATGAATCAAGATTAAGCAGATTATATCTTTTTTTTTTTTTTTTAAACCAGATTGGCAAAAAATGTAATATGTGTTTTGGTATGCTGCAGAATTTTAGTAATGAGTTTGTTTATGTGTGCCTGGAGATGAAAAAGGTTAAAAATCGCTGCTCTACAGAATCAAGTCCACAGTGGTCACTGACTTCAATTATTTGCAGTCTTAATACCTTGCTTTCTAGGTCTGGCACAGGTCCAGTCTCACAGGGAGCCTTCAGCATTCCCTGCCCGCCCCCCTCCTCCACGAGTATGTCACGCAGTGTTTTTGAGCCCCTAAGCCCGGAGACACTCTCTCTGAGATACGTTAGGGCTGGGTCAAGGTTGTTTCATGTGGAAATTTTGACTAAACTCCTTTTCCTGCTGTGAAATGCAAGCTTCCTCATGAGCTGCCAACTCAGGGCTAACATCCTCGATTGTGGGGAGGGGTCATTTGAGGTTAGGAACGATTTGGACATGGCTGGGAGGAAACTGGCCTTGCTTAGCCAACCCTGTCTTCACGGGAGTACAAAAACATAGTGAGAAATGATGGTAGGAGGGTCATTCAAACAAGACATAAAATCCCATTTGAGGTTCGCCTCCTCACATATAAACAAGTGCTTTGCAGTACAACTCATTTTTAGCCAGGCCTTACAGCAGTCTCCCTGGGGACCGCCCCTGGTCACACCTGGTTCCCATTACTGTATCTCTTTGTGAGCAGTGAAACTGCCTTTCTTCAAAAGTGGTGAAGCATGGTAATTCACGCTGACCTGCCCCGAGGTTGTCCAGATCAGCTTGTCTGACAGCTTCATGTGGTCACAGTTACCCACAGGCTCTCGTGAAGGCACATTCTGTCCAGACAGAACACAGATAAACGGCCTGCCAGTTAAAAATGTCCGTGGGATTCAGCGCCTGCCTCCTTGGGCAGATCCATCGCCCTGCCCCCTAGGGGGACAGCTTTGTCTCATGCACCACGCCCAGTAGGCAGACACATTCACCTTGGCTACAGATGGAACCGCCTGCCCTTGCCTGGGTGCCTGGCTGGAAGTCCTGCCTCCTCAGTCCACGTAACAGAATTGGGGAGAGCTAGGAGTTGATGACCTTGGTGGGGAGCTTGTAGCTCTCATACAGATGAACTGTCCTCCTCTTCCAATGGGGAGGGGTTAGGAGCCCTTTCTCTTTCTTTAAAATACATTTTTGTTGATTTCAGAGAGGAAGGGAGAGGGAGATAGAAATATCAATGATGAGAATCATTGATTGGCTGCCTCCTACACACCCCCTGCTAGGGATCGAGCCCACAACCCAGACATGTGCCCTGATGGGGAACAGAACTGTGACCTCCTAGTTTTCATAGGTCAATGCTCAATCACTGAGCCACATCCACTGGGCGGCTTTCTCTTTCTTAAAACCAAAGACAGGGACACCAAGAGACCCATTCTTAAGGAACCCATTATCCCATGTTTCCTGGTTCAAAAATCATTTACCCACATTTAAATCTTTTTTTAGAAAGAAAGAAGAAAATATTTTGTGGAATTGTGCCCCTGAAACCTGTATAGTTTTTGTTAGCCATGTCACCCCAATAAAGGCAATAAAAAGTAATATATATATATATTTTTTTGGGTGTGGGGTGGGAAGGGAGTGATTAACCGGGGAACTTATACACACATATGTGTAACCTATAGACACAGACAGGAGTGCGGTGAAGCCCTGGGAGGGATGGCACAGGGTAGAGGCTATCAATGGGAAAAAACAACAAGCAAAGGGACATCTGTAATGCTTTCAACAATACAGATAAATTTTAAAAAATCTCTTGAAGGTGCTTGCAAATGCTGTTTACAGTTTGAGTAGGAGAATGACATTTCTGGCGTGCCCTGAGTGACCTGGGGAGAGAGGAGGTTTAGAGAGGTGGCAGAGTGGCGAGGCCAGCATTCCCGAGTTTCCCCATGGGTTGAATGACTGCCAGACAAGGCAGCTGGACTTGAGTCCCCTGCCATCACTCCCCATTCCCTTCCCCTTCCTTCCTCCCTTCTTTCTATTTCTCTTCCACCAGCAGGCTGCCTGTTGAGTGAGAAGCACGAGCAGCAAAAGCCACTGGGGTGGATGCCTTTGGTCCCTGCAGGGCCTTCTGAAGCTCAGACAAGTATCCTGTGGGAGAGCCAGCCCGTGAGTGCCCAACAACTAGCAGGGCTTCCCCCTAAGTTAAAGGCATGTGCCCTTCCTCTCTCTTCTTTGGGATGAGCTGGATGAACACCAGATGGACCCAGGAGGAAGTCGGGGAAAGTGAGTGAAGGTCAAATCAGATCCCTTCTCATCTCAAGTAACCGGGGCCACAGCTCTGGTCTTTCCTGGGAAAGGGAAAAGAAGAAACAAACAAACAAGCAGAGCCAAATCTTAATGAACAGAACCAGATTGTCCTAGAAACTCAAGGGAATTGAAAAGTATGGATTCAATCAAGTAAAAGTTAAGGGAAAGCCACTAACCAATGAGAAAAGGAATTTGTTACAGTAAAGAGGCAAGGTCGAGGAAATCAAAGCATTTTTATGTTTGTTTCCAAATAAGCCAAGACTCTTCCATAAACCTCTGATACTTGTGAATTCTTTAAGGACCAGCATGCAATTCTGTAGGTTCATAAGGCCTAGACTGAGTAAATGGAGCTAAAGGTGAACCCACAGTGAAGAGAAACGAAGCTTCCAAAGAGAGACTTAACTGTGGGAAAGTGATTTTTGAACTCAAACGGGATTGCCATTACTCTAGAAAAAGGCTGCCGGTGGCCACAGGAAGCCACGTTCTGGCGGACGTTAGAAAGCAGCAGAAACCCGGAAGAGTGGAAAGAAAACACCACACAAAGAAGAGTGAGGATGCCGCTTTGCCTCCCTCCGTCTCACTCCCATCGCTTTCCTCATCCAGCCTCACAAATGTGTTGCCTACAAAGCAGTGACTCATGTGGTCCATTTTGGTGCTGGTTCAAAAGAAGCGTTCAGAAGCCAAACGTTATGTCATTATAACTTCAGTTCTTTCCTCGCATTTCTCAATCATGAAAGGAGATACTTCCTAGCCCACCCTCCACGCCTCTGCCAGCCTCTGCGACTCCCCAGGGCACAATTCTTCTTTCTTCTCTCCCCATAACTCCACCTCAAAGCTACCCCGGCACTAGCCCAGTGCCTCTCTGATCTTCCTCTCCCTTTCCCCTTCCAATTCTGCTCGTCAAAGTTCCAAAGAACCACTTTGCAGGGCAGGGATGTCTTCAAGGGTGGAAAGAAGCGAAGAAGTGGGCCGCAGTTCCCTTAGCAGGCAAGGGGAGGGAGAAGCCTTGGAACAATCACTGTTACTGAATTTATCCCATTATTAAGTATGTAGGTTCTTTGCAGCCAAATGACCCTGACAAGGACACCTTGTGACCCAGAGGGAGTTATTTAGCCTCTCTGAGCTGCAGGTTCAATTCCTGCTCCACAGGTTGGCTGCGAGGGTTGAATGGATAGCCTGTGAGAAACAGTGTGCCCTTGAACCCAGCAGCTAATCATCTCTCCGTGCAACCCCGGAAACATGGGAACGCAGCCGCCTACAGCTCAGGAGACACCACTCAGAGCCCCAGAATGAGGGCTTCTCTCCAGCCCCTGAAGCCCCAGCTCCTCTGGAGCCAGATCCCTCCCCCCTGACTCTCTGCTCTTTCCTCAAGACCTGGACCAGCTGTCCAGGGCCTTGCTTACTTCCTCAGTGTGTTGCATCTGACTTCTCGGCGCGTTGGACTTAATACTCCGCGACCGTGTGCCCACGGTAGCCCAGGCCTCCCATGGGAATCGCTGGCCTTCACTTTAGAGGGTATGGATCTGGGGCTGGTTGGGAAACATTCTTTCTTGGACACCCAGGCGGAAGGGCTTCTTCCCTGCTCAGGCCCAGGATCGCTGCACTTGCCCTGCCCTCCTGCCCAAGACAGGGGTCCTGAAGCCAGCAGTCTTTCCGCCCCTGGCACTGCCCTGGGACTGCCTGGAAGTATGTCTTTTGGAAGCAAAAGTGAAAATCTGGGGGAAGGAAGGAAGTCGGTCATCACCGTTCCATCATGGGCTGTGATGCGAGGTCCCAGATTGATCCATAAAAGGCGAGCAGTGCCTGACGTGCACCAAGTGCTCCCCCGAAAGGTGTCGATAGGTGGCTACTGATCTCCTGTGTCGGTTTGTTCCTTTATGAGAGTCAAAGGGAGAAAATACCTGCCACACTTGCTTCTCTGCTCTTGGTTCATCGTGAGGCCAACACAACCAGCATGCGTGATAAACAGTCCCTGCTCGGTGCCTGCAGGTGCTGGCCCAGACCGTGCGGCTGGCTGTTCCGACGGGCCGGCCTCACCTTTCCACTATGAACAAAGCGGGACTAGTGTCAACAGGATGGGGCGGCCCAAGGAGTGGGGAGCGAGAAGCTGTTTAACCCACTTAGAGAATCTGCTGCTTAGAAACACAAACAAATAATGAGTGTGCTAATTGCTAATGATAACAAGGCTTGACAGTTTTCAACACTTATCAGTCACATCATTTGAATCTCCCGACAGCCTGTGAGATGAGATAAGTGTTCTTCCTGGATTTACGGATTTATGGATGAGGTGACTGAGAGCCAGAGAGGTTAGGGAACTTGTCCAAGTTTACACAGCTGAGCCCGGATTCAAATCCAGGGCAGAGTGTCGCCGAGTCCTGGGCCAGCGGCCCTGTGGCCACCTTGTTGGCTTCTTCTGGGGGACCCTCTGCCAGCCAGAAGCTGGTGGTAGTTCAGGGCGACACTCTGTCTTCCTGGTGGTGGCGAGATGACCTCTCTCAGCATCCACAGGAGAGATACCCACCCCTGGTCCCAGAAGATTCTTTGTGCTGGCCCTGGCCGGGGCCTTTTCGCCCGGGGATCGCTCTGTTGATGAATTGGGGCAGGTGGGGGTAGGGAATGGGCATAGGGCAGGGCAGGAGCACTGACCTTGGAGTGGAACAGTCCTGGGGATCCAAACCCAGGCACTTATAAGCCAGGACTTCCGGTGGGTCACCTTCTGTGCCTGGGGCTCATTTCCTTCAAGGGGGAGGGAGGGATGCGGGACAGGAGACATAATCGTTCCAATTTCTAATGTTCACTGTGAGTTTCTTACACTTGCCCCCAAAATGTTCTTTTATCTCTGTGGCCACAGAGACTCCCCAGGAAGAGGCTGTGAGGGAGGCCTTACGGCTGATGACAAGGGAGAGAAATGGTCAGGGTAGTGGTGGCTGGAAAGGGAGCCTCCTCGCAGCGTCTTCCTCACCCAGAGATCTCCTGCGCACCTCTCCAGGCCTCTGCAGGTTTCTGAGTGCTTTACACACATAACCTAGGGAGTTGGCCCCCCATCTCGCAGTTGACAAAGCTGAGGCCCAGAGGCGGGAGAGTTGCTCATGAGGCCCTTCCCCACGCTCAGCTTGCTCTGGGCACTCTGGCGCCTTATTTTACTATTATATAAACCCTGTGGGGTGAGTGTTATTGTGCCCACTTACTGCTGAGAAGACTGGGGCTCAGAGAGGAGTCACCGGTCCATGGTCACACAGCTCCCAGCTGGTGAAACTGGGATGGGTACCTAGGGAACCAATTACAAATCCTACCCTCATTCTGCCCTTCCATGAGGACAGGACAAGGGTCCTGCTCAAGGCCAGCCTTGTGGACTCCCAGTCCAGAGCTCCTTCCTTGGCCCACATTCCTCTTGTTCTCCTCTGAGCCTCCAGAGGACGCTAAGTTAGGCACTGATGGCTGTGCTCTTGCTGCTCGGGGATGTCTCATTTTAGTGGGTTCCCACGGGTGCTGGCTTCGCTTCTTGGAAAGAGAAGCCAGTGAGTAGTCAGTGCCCCGAGAGCCACTCCTGGGGCAGCTGAACTCTACAACCTTCACTTTGCCTCTTCCTGTTTGGAAGAGCCAGGTTCAGTTTGCACAGCCCTGCTTCCCACGTCAGAGCCCTTCCACTGGCAGGTGCTGGAGGGCTGGGTGCTGCCCCATTATCTTACCGTTGCTTACACCTGGGCAGAACAGCTCCTGGCCTGTCCCACCTGCCCGGGAGACCAGGTGTCCCTCTGGACCTCGGAGCCCGTTTCCCTGGGGCCCAGGTGTACTTCCCCTGATGGTAATGTGGTTCAGGGCTCTTATTTCTGTGGCCTGGGAAGCGGGAGTGGATGAGTAGGGGTGAAAGGGTTAACTTCATTTTGGCTGTTATTCCTTTTTGGCATCTGCAAGTCAGCTTAATAGGATCTCAGCTTTCCTGTTGCTTCACCAGTGAAACAGAAACCAGACCACAAGGGGGTCTGGAGATGGTTAACGGGTGATACCTCCTGGGGGGCTGCAGAGCCTTCTCGGAGATATCACTAGGAAATGACTGCTAGGAAGGCCATGACGGGGTCCCCTGTCACCAGGGTGAGGGAAGGGCCATGGAACTGGGGCTCCCTAGAAGGCCTGGCTCCAGGCAGAGGGGAAGGAAGGTGGGTGCAGGGTACCAGATCCACCTTCACAAATCTGGGAGTCTCAGCCGGAGTCAGAAAAGCACCAAGCTTGGCACACAGTATGCCTGGCTCAGTGACTGTCAGCCCTGTTGAACTTTGGGTCTCTCTCTCTCTCACTCCCCCAACCCCAGGGCCTTAGCAATTCCTTTTCTCTCCCTCGGAAGCACCCTTCCTTCTGTTCATTTCTTGGCCAGCTCCTACTTCAGATCTTAGTCTCTTCCAGGAAGCCCTCTGAAATTGGGGCTCATAGCGTCCTGGCCTTTAACTTTAAGGCTTGTCCCCAGCGTGCACGCGCGCGCGCGCGCACACACACACACACACACACACACACACACACACACACACAGCTCCAGCCATGCGCTCTCATGTGGTAGGGGTTGAGCGTGTGGCTCCTTCACCTTGAAGCCCTGGCAGTGGCCCAGCAGAGGGTCTACACCATTCAAAACTTGGGGAGAAAGAGAGGAGTGGGTGGGGTGGGGGGAAGGACAGGACACCAGCCCTCTGACCCACCCAGATGCCCTTGGGGAGCCAGGAGAAAGGGGATTTAACTGATCCTGAGGTCGGGACTCTCCTGCCCGGCTAGCTTTTCTTTCCACGGTGGTTTTCATTATTTTTTCATTCCCAGACTATTTTGGAAGCTGGCTGCCATGGGAACTGAGTCTTTGGAAAGCACCAGCCTCTTTCCTTATCCTGCCCCCACCCCCACCTTCCATCTCCATTCCCTCTTAATTGGTTTTTAGTTCCCTGGCTTTCAGGCTGGTCTGTTTATTTTGATTGCAACTCAACAGAACAAATCTTTAATGAACCAGCTTGTGGGGAGAGCCATTAGCAGCCGCCTGCCTCGAGGGAGTGGGGGAGGCGCCCAGCCAGGGCCACGGCCCCAGCCGCCCCAGGAGGAGGTGGTGGCCAGGCACCAAGAGGCAGTGGTGTTACTAGTGTCAGTCGGGGTTTAGGGCCTAGTTTCCCTTCATGTATAGTAGGGAGAGGAGGAAACAGAACTTGCCCTCCCCAAGCAGCCCTTGAAACCATCTGGGGGCCTTACAGGGAAGGCTCTCTGGTCCTCCCCACGACCCTGAGTGCACTCTGCAGATGTGGGGAAGGGGCTCAGAAAGACAGAGGCCCAAGTCACGTGGCCGGATCGCTTTTTTCTTAGGACCCTTCCCCCCTCCAGGTTCCCTGAAGTGTCACTCATCCTTGGGCCAAATTGGCAGCCTGTATCCAGGCTGGGCTCTTCCAGGCCCTGGATTTCTAGAGCAAATGGCTCCTTGCTTTGTGACTTGGTTTCCCCATCTTGAAAACAGAGCCACCTGGGCCTTAGACCACTCATGGGGCTGCTTCATAGATGGGAAGAGATCATGTGTGCCCGAGAGGCTGGCAAACAGAAAGGTGTTGAATAGGTGTGTGCTGCTATTAGGGGTGTAGACTGCAGAACAGTCCATATGGCTTCCTTGGCTGCAGTAAGCCTGGAGGGAGCCGCTAGGCCATGTGACTGGCCCCATCATTAGGGTAACCTCAATAGATGTATTTCTCCTTTCATTATGGACCCCATGCTGCCAGAGCCATTAATCTTAGAAGCAGAGAACTATGGGGTGTGAGTGTGGGAAGCTGCCTTAGAGATCAAGTTCCGTTGTTTTCAAACTGGTATGAAGAACTCCAGGGACCTGTGACTGAGACTCTGGGGATTGTAGGGGTGGGCTCTGGCCTCCTCCCCATCTCTAATCTCAGTCCAAGGGGCTCTGCTGTTATCTGCTCTATATCATGAGGTCGTGGGGGTATTTCTTTAGGAAGGAGGGCTCCCTTTCTATACTGGCCATTGTTGGCTTACCAACACACATTCACGCAAGATGGTGATCTCACTTTCCTTTTTGGCGATTGGTTGGAAATAGGCACCTCTGGACAACAGGAGTAAAAGGAAGTCTGATAGGGGCTTGCGGGAAAAGTTTCTTGTTCCTAAAAAGGAAAGACAAGAAAGATGGGTTCTCTTCTTTCTTGGCTGGTGGTGTGCCTGGTTGTGGTGCCTGGTTACTGTGGTTGCCATCCTGCGATCCTGAAGGAAGCCAGAAGGGGGACAAAGCTAACCCACAGAGAACTGCGGAGTGCTTGGTAATACTGGTGAGCAGCTGGCCACATGGTCCCTGGAGTGGTCCTGTCTTTGGACTTCATTGGATGATGCATTTTCTTATTGTTGAAGCCATTTTGAATATGCTAGTTTTGTCTTTTATTTCTATTGTTTGTTTCTTTGCTTGCTTTTGTTATTTATAGCTAAATGCAAACTAATTGATATACTTGGAAATCTGTTGGCCTAGGCCAGGCCCCACATTTCAAAGGTGGGGTGATGGTGGCCCAGGAAAGTGGGGAATTGTTGGGTCAAGGTCATGCCCTGATTAGTGGCAGAGGTGGTCCAGAACTATTGTCTGCTGGCCTAAGACTCTTACCCTGGACTCATAAGTAGAGAACTGGTATCCTGGGGTGGTCCCAGCTGGCATTGTCTCCTGGTCCCTGCGTGATCCAGGTAAGCCAGGGAGGCCCTGCAGTCTGAGAGGGTTGTGATGAAGTGGGCAGCGTACACTGAGAGCCTCTTAAACTGTTCGTAAAGATAGCTTCTGAAAAAGCACAGAACAGATGAGTAACCCATTCCTGAACCCGAGAACTTGGAAAGTGGGATAAACCGAGCCATTCAGGGTTGCCATGTGTATCAGTTGGGATAACTATGTTAGGATAAACCTTAAACAAGTAAGGGGGTATTTTTCTCACATAATAGGGAATCTGGACATAGGCAGTCCAGGTCGTAAAGCTGTTCAAAGGCATCATTAAGAATCAAGACTCCTGCCCTCTTTCTGCTGGCATTTTTGACTTGTCCTCATGGTCACAAATAGCTGACCAGTTCCAGGCATCGCATCTGAATTCCAGGCTGGAAGAAGGATATAGAGGGAAATGGTTTTGCCAGCTAAGACTATGCCCTTTTATCAAAAAAAAACAATACCTTTCTAGAGGCCCCATTATAAAATTCATTATACATCTCATTGACCAGAAATGGGTTACTTGGACATCTTTGGCTAGACTTGGAGAAGGCAAGTATCGTTAACAGGGGATTCTGCAGCCCCAGACAGACTCAGGATTTTGTTAGAATGAAGAGAAGGAGAGATGGATATTGGGAGGCAATGGGTAGTCTTCCGCAGCAGGATTTGCAGTCTTACTCAGCAGGCAACAGAGCCAGGAATAAGGCCCAGAGGGTGTGACCCCCTCTCTGAAAGCTCTGAAGCTGCTTAAGCCTCAAGTTGCTGGCTTCAAGGTCTCCTCCCCGTTAATCATCTCCCCCAGAGATGCCAAAGTAATCTTCCCACAAGACCCTCTCCATCATATTACTTCCTGGCCCGAAATCTCCCTTTGCCCATAGGATGTGGACCAAATTCCTTGGCCTGGTATTTAAAGGTCCTCTGATCAGGCTACAAACCACCTCTGTGGCCCGATTCCTCACCTGTGCTCATCCTCAGTTCTTCCCCATTGGGGCACTTCCTCTTACCTTATTATCATGGGTCTTCTCCTGTCCACCCTGCCTGATGGATTCCTACCACCTTTAGGGTCACGTCACTCCTAAAGCCGACTCAGATGCTCTGGACCTTCCCTGTGGTGCCCTTGGGTATGGTAACATGTGCTCTTCAGATCAAACATTTTCCCTATAGCAACCACTCCATAATTTAAGAGGTAAAATGGGCCCCATATTTATATACCCAAGTCTTACACATGGAAGATGCTCAATAAATATTTGCTTTTCTTCCAAACGATCCATCTTGAGCAACCTCAAGCCAGGAACTCTGGGAGTGCCAATGGGTTCTTGATAGCTTTCAAAATACAGAGTTGAGACTATGTTCCTACTGACTTAGAAGGTTGAGAGCATCTGAGTTTGCTCGAACCAAAGCGGCTGCTTCATGGCAGGGATCCACTGTATTACCAGCACACGGCATAGCACTTGGGCCTTATGAATAGCTCCTAAGTGGATCCAATATTCCTGATTTCTTATCCTCTCCCAGGACTCACCTTGCAGCCTGAATAAAGCTATCTCATCTCTCAGTCCTAATGGGGGCAGCTGAGGAGCCAAATTCATCAAACCCCTCAGCAGAAGCCACCCCAGGTGTCTCTCTCCCTGAAGTTGTACAGAGTCAGGGTTCCAGCGTTGGCATGACAGTGTCACCAAGAACACAAGTGCCTTCTCATGCTTCTGCTCTCCCATCTTCTGCATTTCGAAGGGTCAGGTGCCTAAGATCAAGCAACTGGAGAGGCTGGGGAGTCACACAGCTGCTGTGCTGTAATGGAAAGCAAAGAGGTAGGAAGGAGTGACTGGAGGGTGGACAGTGTCCGAAGGGGCTGTAAGAATTTATGATTCCCCCAGTATATGAGTTGCACTTGCTCCATATTCTTTCCAACACTTGGTATTATCAGTGCTTTTAATGTGAGCTACTCTGTCTGGTGGGTGTGTAGTGGTATCTCGTTATGATTGTGTTTTCACTTGTATTTTTTGCTTAATGAAACTGAGCATACTTTCATATGATTCTTGGTCATTCACATGGCTTTATTTTTCAACTTTGAGTGAGGGGGAAGAGAAGTGGGGAGAGGCTGTCTGAGTGTGAAAGTGTGTGACTGCTGAGTGTGGTTATGTTTGAGAGGTGCGTCTTTACTGCTTGAACCAAACAGAGGGAAGTCTGGGAATGAGGACTTACGTGTTCATGGAGTCACGCCGCAGGAGAGGTGATGAGATGCTGATACAGGGAAAGAGCAGGCTTAGGCTTGGGCATGTACTAACTGCTACATTTGGGCAAATGCCTCAGTTTCCACCTGTGCCAAATGGAAAGAAGCATAATGCCAACTGGATAGTGTTATAAGATTTAAATGAGGTAAAATGCAGACAGTGTCTGGAGCAGAGGTACACAGAGATAAATTGTCTGCAGTGCCTGGCTTAATAAGTGACAGCCATCATCAGTACAGAATTATTGGGGAGGGAGAAACAGAACACGTCTCCCGCCACCCTCCCTCCCCCCACAAAAAAGCTGGGTAGCAGCAGAAAACCTTGTCACTTGTGCAGGACTTCTTTTCCTTCTCAGAACTTTGCCTCTCATAGACAGTAGCCAGTCTAAATGCCTGTGCTCTTCTGATATCCTGCCCTAAGAACTTCTGAACCCCTCACTGAAGAGTAAAATAAAATGCACTCCTTTCTCCAACCAAGATGTTATTTAAGAATTGTCAATTTAGTGTTCTCTCTGCTGCTCTAAGTCAATAAAAGGCCATTGTACTTCTATCATAACAGCTTTCTTTAACTGAGTGGGGGCTTTCCACAATTTAGATGTTATTCAACTAATCTCGCCTCTGTCTAATGTTGTTTTGTCTTGAATTTTATTTGTCTTTAAAGGGGGGGAAGGGTCAAAGAATTGTCAACAGATGGCCAAAAACAGCCCCAAGGACCAACAAGCCTAAGGTCCTCCTTGGCTGGTGGCCTTCAGATGATAAACTTTATCTCGGATCATCATGTGAAAATGTTACAAGTTTTGTCCACTCCTCGCCCCCCTCCCCACCCCAGCCTGACTTTGTTTGTGTCCTGGACAGTTGATTTGGGAGACATAATCTCAAAAAAAACCCTTTTGCTGAGGACTTGAGTTGGAGATAGCCACCCTCTGGTTAGGAGCCCAAGACAGGAGGCAGGGAAGGAGCACTGTAACCAACAGTTATCAACATGCGTGGGCTCATCTTAGTCCAAGCCTATCCCTCCCCCAGGCTGGAGCCCACTCTGTAGGATGCTCACTGTAACCCAAATTCTTGGGCATATTTTACGAACGGCACAGCTCTACCAAGGATAGTCTGGAGTTACAGTGACCAGGTTGGGGAACTTTCAGTATGATACAAATGGCCTATCTTAACGATGTCTTACACGGGGGATTGACAGACATTTTCTATAGAAGGCCAGATAGTCAATGTTTTAGCTCTGTGTACCACACGGTCTCTGTTGCAACGCTTCAACTCTGCCGTTGGGGTGCGACAGCCCGGTAGACAGTACATAAACAAATGGGCGTGACTTCCAGCAAAACCTTATTTGAAAAACAAAAACAAAAATGTCCACGAGCAAAAATTAGCCTTTGGGTTGTAGTTTATTGAATCCTGCTCTAATGCATACCTCACCTGCCAACAACACAATCTTGGCAAAACAGTAAAGGTGGGGCGTGGATGGGAATCAAGACCTCGAGGCCCATTTGAAAACCTCCGAATGAATGTTCTACAGTTATCCCCTGTGAGGGAATATGACTGTGTCCTGCTGGTTTTGTTCTTGTTTGTTGTTGGCTTCTTTTGCATGTTTGTTTTGAGATTTGTTGGAGTCTTCCCTTGTGGAAGAGGATCAAAACAAGCCATTCTGTTTTTGTGCTTCCTACTATTGGGGGGTCCCAATCTACTGCTCTAGTTATGAGTATCCATATTTTACTGAAAAGATCATTAAAAATGCTCTACGAGACATTGCTGCTTACTCAAAATTTCCTCTGTCCATACCATCTCCAATCGTCAGGCAAAGTAGAAAGGATGAGTGACATTTTCACATTTAACTTAGCTCAGCTTTCAGAAACACTTGAATTTCCCTGATCCAAAGTCCTGCCCTTGACCTTACTGTCAATAAGGTCAACTCCTTTGAGAGTACATCACTCTCCTCATTAGTTGGTAACCAGCCTACCCAAGCACCCAGGAATATTACCTTTAATCCTAGATTCTCCCCTACCAGGAGCTGCGATAGCCAAATACTGTAAGGGATCCATACAATATGCCAGTTTTATTATAATACTAGGGGCCTGGTGCACAAAAATCTGTGCACTTGGGAGGGTCCCTCAGCCTAGCCTGTGCCCTCTTGCAGTCTGGAACCCCTCAGGGGATGTCCACCTGCTGGCGTGCCTGGCCAGCCTAGGTGAGGGGCTGATGGTTGTTTGCAGGTTGGCCAAGCCCCCCAGTGGGGACCCTCACCCCATGGAGGTGTGGCCAGCCTGGGTGAGGGGCTGAGGGCCATTTTCAGGCTATCCACAGTTCCTTCAGAGTTCAGATCCTTACTGGGGTGCCTGGCCAGCCTGGGTGAGGGGTTGGGGGACATTTTCAGGCTTCCCACTGCTCCCATTGACCCAGCGTCCCAGAGAGGCTGGCTGGAATCAGATTTCTGGGGTTTATTTATCTTCTATAATTGAAACTTCGTTACCTTGAGTGGAGGCCTAGGCAGGTAATGAAGCCTCCTGTTTGCTTCAGCTCTGTGGCTAAAGCATTGTTGCCGTGAGCAGAGGCCCAGCCAGCCTAGGCAGGCAGTTGCAACGGAAACCTCCTGTTTGCTCTAGCTCCATGGTTGCTGGCCTCCATCTTGGCTGGGTTAATTTACATACAGCAGCTCTGATTGGCTGGGGGTGTGGCTTGGCTGGTGGACGTGGCGTAGATGTCTCCGAGTGGTGGTTAATTTGCATATTACTCTTTTATTAGAGTAGATCCTTCTGATTCATCCCTGCACAATCTGAACCTTGGTTTTCTGGAAGAGACACCACAGAAAGGCAGCCCTTGGACCTTGATGGAAAAAGACCTTATCAGTTATTGCTAACACCTCATACAGCAGTGAACTTTCGGGGGTTTGATTTTTGAATCTATGCTTCCCAACTAAAGGAATAGATCATCCCTGATGCATGGGAAGCCATCCCAAACAGTAACT
The DNA here is from genome assembly GCA_004026665.1 of Murina feae. Taxonomy (NCBI): domain Eukaryota; kingdom Metazoa; phylum Chordata; class Mammalia; order Chiroptera; family Vespertilionidae; genus Murina; species Murina feae. Next base: position 49,258 of record PVJC01001067.1, read on the forward strand.
TTCCGATGAGAACTCTTAAGAATCCTTCAGAAGCAGAAAATCTTCAAAAGGAGACTAACCTGAGACCTTCATATTAAGCAGATGACAGCATAAAGGAGATAGTTTGTTCTTCTAAATCTTTAAGACTGTTCAGATGCCTAGAGCCACAGGTTCATGTGCCCTGCTTTGTCTAGCACTCTTCATTTATTTTTGCCTATTTCTTACTTTGCTGTTTTGCAGTAATGGTTTGCTGGTAACATAGCGGCTGCTCCATCACATATGTCATATTGAGAAGACATTCCTGGTCATTGTCATGTTGTTGTTGCCCTTCCCAGAGGAGACTTCAAGAGATTATCTAACTCTCACACTAGGCACCTACACCCTTAGCTCAGTCTATGCCCCACTATGGTACAATTTTTTTTTAAATGTGGAAGTCAAGCCTTAACTTGTTAGACATGTTTAGGTATTTAAGATCTTAACATCTTCCGTGAAACATGTCTCACCGAAACATGCCTCCAGGGACTGACAAAATAAAGCCTCAGAGGCTGTTCTAGGAAATTACCCAGAAAAATATTGATTCACTTTATTGTGCACCATCCAAATGGTGATTTCTATAATGATGACCGCATCATTGGAAAAGGATGATAGAAATGTATTATTAACCTTGGCTGATGTCATAAATAATCTTCCATAACTTTTAAGGTTCATCAGACAAGTATAAATTCTTTGGCCCAATTGGAAATGGACAAACAACTACCTTTTCTATTAGTTAGACAGGGAGTTATCTGTACAATTGCCAACATTTTGTGTTACTTTTGGGTAAATATTACTGATCAGGTATAACAATCTATTTTGAAACTAAAATCTACTTTGAAGGCCACTTTTCTCTCTAAGGTACACAAGAGTGGACTATGGGACATAATTTTAAAAATATTTTTATTGATTTCAGAGAGAGGAAGGGAGGGATAGAAACATCAATGATGAAGAGAATCATTGATCAGCTGCCTCCTAGATGCTTCCCATTGATGACTGAGCCTGAAACCCAAGCATGTGTCTTGATCGGGAATTGAGCCGTGACCTCCTGGTTCATGAGTTGATGCTCAACCACCAACTCACACCAGCAGGGCTGGGTTCAGTAATGTGGGATCTCATCACCCTGCTTTTCGTCTTCATGTGCTCAGTGGTTGCCAAGCGTAGACTCTCGGTGTCTTGACTGTGAATGCACAGTTATCATCACGTCACAAGATTCAACAACACATCATTTGACAAATGGAATGGGGAGACCAGAGTAGTCCAGCTCCAAATTGTTGTTTATGAGAAGATAATGTCACCTAGACTCTCTTTGGCCAGAGCATGGCCATAAAGGGGAGGAGCGTCTGGAGGATCAGAACCAGTACTGTTCCCCCCACATCAATTATGTAATTATTATCACAGAAGGTCTGTGACTTCCATAATACTTTGTCTTCACTCATCACTTCACCTAAATCAACCTTTGCCTTAAGAAAACAATCAGTCATGACATTGCATAAAGGTGGAAGATTAAGTGGAAGCTACACTGATCTTCTCTCTGGACCAAACTGGAATTACAACTAAAATATAGAAAAATCATCCTGAATAACCATATGATGACTAACTGGAGAGAACCCTTATAAGAGGAGGTCATGTCGAGACTGAAGAGGCAAGAAAGGATTGTCCTTTGGAGCTGTCTGAAAGAACATGACCAGCAGACAACTTGACCTTGGACTTCCAATTTTCAGAAATGTGGACAATAAATTTCTGTTTTAAACAAAACAAAACAAAAAAGGAAGGAAGGAAGAAATTAATCAGTCCCAACACTGGTTCCACTCTTGATATCCACCTTCTTCTAGAACAGGGGTGGGAAATGTCTGGCCTGTGGGCCACATAAGACCCTCAAAATCATTTGGTCTGGCCCTGTGAAAGCATTAGGGGTGATTTAATTAAATGTTTGACCAAGCAGAGCAGGCTAATTTTTAAGTAGATAATTTTGTATGGCCCACAGATGATGGTATAAGTATCCAAATGACCCCTGGCAGAAAATAGGTTCCCCACTCCTGTTTTAGAACAATGTAAATTATGGCCTCCTTTCTCCTAATGAGACATCATTTTAGGATTCTCTGTGCAGAGTTCTACCTCATTGCAAAAGGTCAGTACAACTCAACTTGTTCATGGCATAATATGTTACTTTTGGGTGAAGAGGCTTTTCATGGGAGTTACATTGGTTCTGTTTTAATATCTTATCAACATCTGGCCTAGTATCATCTGAAAAAAATTCCCATTAGGTGTTCTTTGCATAGAAACACAATTTAATATCCTTTGGAAAAGAGCTGTTTCAATCTGGACAGAGGTCCAAGCATGCCTTATCGAATTAATTCACATATTTATTCAACATTCATTGGGGTACCTGCTGTTGCAGGACCCTGTGCTGGGAGGCAGGAGTACAGCAGTGTGTAAAAAGATGTGGTGCTGCCTGTGTTGCTCGCAGAAGGGTTTCTTGAAGGCTTGAGCAGTATTTGGCTCCCCTCAGTAGTTCAGCCAGCTCTACCCTGTCTATGGTCCATGGTTGTTGTTTGGGGCCGGGGATGGGGTGTCCTGAGGATTATCCAGGGCAAAATCATTTCCTTCTGACAGAGCTGCTACAGTAAGTTTGTGTGTCCATAATTCCCTTGATTTCACAGAAGGAACCTTGGATATAGTTATCCAATCTTTTACTATGTAGATTATACTTATTATATAAATTAGTAAACTAAAGCCCAGGGATATTGAGAAACTTGTTCAGGGAGAGAGAGAGAGAGAGAGAGAGAGAGAGAGAGAGAGAGAGAGAGAGAGAGAGAGAGAGAGAGGGCGCATAAGACATGGGATTGTGTGTAAAAGAGAAGCATAAAAATCATATGTTTTAAATAAAATGAATCAGAATCAAGGTAATTAAAAATGGGCTTTCTGAGAGAACCCCAATTGGTTATGAGCTCCAAGGACTTGTTTTTAAAAATAAGAGAGTACTCTGTTTAATGAAGCATCAATGATTCCCCTGTTTTGGACCATTAGGATTTTTTTTTAATCACATAAATTGCTCAAAACATCCACTCTTTACATAAAGCTCACATTCCCATCACTGTGATGTTATAGAAATGGCACCTTATAGCCCAGAACTGATTTTGGGGTGGGAGAGTAAGACCCTTTAGAGTGACCTCAGGACTCTTCCCTAGGCCATAGGCAGCTCCGAGGCCGAAGGTCACTCAGGACGGAGCCCCCTGTCCACCTCCTCTGTGTGGAGTTGGGCTCGGTCCTCCCAAACTTGCTGACCCCTGAGTGACCCTTCCAAATCCAGACCATCCTGTAAGAGTCGACCCACAAGCCCATCCCCCGCAGCTCCATCAGCACCTGAAGTGTCCTGGGCTGGGGGAAGGGAAGCGTTTGGAGGCAGCCCCCCTCCTCACCAGTGGAGATGGTCTCTGGGGTCTGGAGTGAGAGGTGTCCCAGGCTGGGAAGGCAGAAGGGTTTCTTTTCTTTCCCAAGTTTGAATCCAGATTTGCTTTGTTCTTTGGGATCTACTCTGCTTTGTAGAGTGCCTCAGCCGGGCCCGCTGACAGTGGCATGAGGGTAATGGAAGGGAATGGAAACATATGAGGGAGGTGAAACCCTGGAGAATCTGAGTCTGGTTCCCAGACCGGAGAGCTGACTGAAGGGGAGCTCAACCGAGACAGAACTTAATCCCTGTCCTCAGAGAGACCTACCCACTGGCTTAGCAAAAGCCTGTGTGCTTTTACTCTCTTTCTGGAGAATTTAGACAAAACAGCCCCGAGCCCCAGGAGGCAGGCGAGCAAAAGGCCCTCCCCAAGCTGGATTAGGGCCTTTCTGCGTCTGATGAGCTCTGTGTCTGGAGTGACCGAGGGTATTGGGAATTGGGATCAGGGCTGTCGGGGAGGGGGACTTCAGGATGTCTCCTGAGCTGGGAATAACTGGGGAGGTCAGCTGGCTAAGCCCTGTGCTGTGTGGGGACAGACACCGAGGAACAGAGAGGGAGCAAGCCCTGCCCACATCACACAGGACCCTTCACATTTCAGATGCAGAACTTCTGATTCCCAGTCTCATCCTGTAGCCAATGCGGGTCATTTGATGACAGTTTAGTTCAATTCAACAGATATTTACTGAGTGTCTGTGACCTACGAGGCTCTGTATTAGCTCCAGAATCAGATAAATCCCGCCTTTGCCCTCCTGGAGTGGACAGCCTGGCAGGGAAGATAGATGCTCTTGTAAAGACAAGTACTGATGGGGTAGAGGGAGTTCATCAGAAGGGCGGATGCGGAGGAAACTCCTGACAAGGAGGCCGGCGTTTGAGCAGAGAGTTGACGTGGGACAGGAGGTGGTCAGGTAGAGAGGGGAAGGGAAAAAGGAGAATGTTCAGACTGAAGGAAGAGCATGAAGGATAATAACATTAGCCTCACTTATTGAACACCAGCTCTGCACCAGTCACTACTCTAAGTACTCAAGTTCTTACAGATAAACTCACTTAATCCCCACGATGAACACAGGTGGCAGGTGCCACTATTATCCCCCAATTATAGGAGGGGAAGGAGGCACAGACGGAATAAGTAACCTTTCCAATCAGTAAATACAGATCTGGGATTCAAACCCAGGCCTCTGGCTCCAACCCCTGCTCCGAGCTGCTGTGCAAGAGAGGTCCTGTGTGCCCAAGTGGATGGCATTGTTTGAATAATCAGAATGAGAGCTCCTCTCAGGAGTACAGGAAGGAAGACCTGCGGAAGCAGGAGTCAGTGCAGTCTTTAGGAAAGATTATGTGGCAACATCCATGCATACTCTTCTAGAAACATAGCCAGAAGAAATACTCAGAAATGTACACAAAGGTAGATACAATGGGAACTGACTAAAATGTCCTTCAACAGCGACTGGTTAAAATAACTACAGTTATTTTTATACAACCCGACATTATCGAGCCTTTAAAAATTAAAAATTCACTTTGTTCCTCTGGTTTGTATCTTAAGGAAGGATGAGAAAGGTCTGTGGAAAGAAAAGGGGGGTGAGTTCCTCTATCAGGATATCCAAAGTTGTAGCTGGGACCCCTGGGTGGTTCTGGGGGAGACAAGGAGGCTACGCAGAGGTGAGGCCTGCAGAGAAGTGAGACCCGGGAGGGGGTGTGGCCATTCAGCGGCCAGCTTGGGCCCTGCACCGGCTCCAGGCTTTCTGGTTTAAAGAGCTTTTAAAGCTTATTAAAAAGGTTTCTTAGACATGAAATGGCTCTTAAAAATCAATATTTTGATGATTTAAGTGCAAGAGAATCAGAAACATATGGATGGAATTGCCCTCGAATTATACACACTTAAAAAAAGTGTGGGTTTTTAGCAAGCCCCAAATATTTTTTTAAAAAGACAGAGACCCTTTCCTCATATCCAGACAGAGCTCTGCTAGGCCAACCTGAAGAGGCCAGAGAGGAGGGAAGTGGGAATGGGGCAGGGCGGGGGGAGGGGCGAGGGATGCACGGGAATGCCTCCAGCCGAGCCTTCTCATGTAGGCGGAGCTGCAGGGGCAACTGCATGGACCTGTGTGCTGCGTGTGTACCTGTGTGCTGCGTGTGTGTGTACCTGTGTGCTGCGTGTGTACCTGTGTGCTGCATGTGTACCTGTGTGCTGTGTGTGTGTGTACCTGCGTGCTGCGCGTGTGTACCTGTGTGCTGTGTGTGTGTACCTGTGTGCTGCATGTGCGTGTACCTGTGTGCTGTGTGTACCTGTGTGCTGCATGTGTGTACCTGTGTGCTGCATGTGTGTGTACCTGTGTGCTGCATGTGTGTAACTGTGTGCTGCGTGTGTGTGCACCTGTGTGCTGTGTGTGTACCTGTGTGCTGCGTGTGTGCCTGTGTGCTGTGTGTGTACCTGTGTGCTGCGTGTGAGTACCTGTGTGCTGTGTATGTACCTGTGTGCTGCATGTGTACCTGTGTGTTGCGGGTGTGTGTGTCTGTGTGCTGTGTGTGTACCTGTGTGCTGTGTGTGTACCCATTCTCCTCCGAGTCTGGCTGGACCTCCAGAGCCTACTTCCATGGCCAGCCGTGTCCCTCTGTGTTCCATATGTACTTGTGTGTCCAGTACTAGACTCAACCTGAGGTCTGAGGGTTGGGCTCTTCCTGAGTCATCCCTTCACCCCTCCTGCAGTGGATGCGCTGCTGCCCATCTCTGGAAGGTTCAGGCCAGATGGGTGCAGGCCTCACCCAGCCCAGAGGTGAGCAAATGTTTCTTAGCTAGGGACTCTATCTGCACATGAATCTTAAGAATGAAGTCCAGGGTGTAGGTGATAAGACCAGAGCTGCTATGGCCCAGATTTTCCTGCTAGAGTGTCTGCGTTCTGAGAGCAGAATATGAAAATCACAGATCTCATCCCAAATTCTTCTTTCTTTCCTTTTTCTTTTTTTTAGGATATATTTTTATTGATTTCAGAGAGGAAGAGAGAGGGAGAGAGAGAGGAGAGAGAGAGAGAGATCAATGATGAGAGACCAGTGACTAGAAGGGACTGTTGTGTCTAAGAAGGCCTGCAGGGACATCCCTCAGGCACCCACCTCCCTGGCTAGATCCATGTCTGAGCCTTCCTCACTGGGTCCCCCTAACACACATTTCTTTTGTCCCAAGGAATGCTGGGTCCCAGGCCTTGTGATGCCTCTGAAAGACAAGGGGCTCATTCTCTGCTCTGGCCCCACGAGTGACTTGGGGAGCACCATCCTTTCTCTGGGGCCTCACAGACCCACTAGACGTGCGTGTGTTGTCCGCCTGCCCCACCTCTTCACCCCCACCAGCCCCACCAAGGAGGCTTGTTAATTATTCCAATGATTTCCACCTCGATGGGCAGGTCTCATTGGCCAGAATCGAGACTTGGGTCATCCCACCCCACTCCATGTACGCAGAATGAGGAGGGGGAGGAGAAAGAATACCAGAAACGGAAATGAGGGGGAGTCGGGCGGGGTGAGATGGGATGAGACCCATCCCAGTCAGACCACTCAGCTCACGCCTGACCTCCCCAGCAGACCTGTGGCTCCCAGGGTGTCTCTCTCTATGCTGATTCTGAGCACTATCCACCTGATTGTTCTTTACCATCTTTCTGAAAGTCTGTGCATTCTGAGGGCAGGCACTGCATCTAAGAACGCAGCTTAGAGCCCATCTGTCTGCGGAACAGATGAGTGAAGGGCATGTCTGAATGGAACACACGGGCCAGGCCCCCTCTCGCCCTCCCTCTGGATGAGGTCGCATTGGATACAGGCCTCTGGGTTACCCTATATGCCAGGCATCTGGTCCTTGCAGAAGCAACATGCAGCCCAGCTATGGAATCTGATTCTTTTTTAAGTTTAGGCTGTTTTAATTCAGTCCAGGACTGTACTGGAGAGGCTCCGAGCGTCCTGCTGACCTCTGTGTGGACCGAGTTTGATAGAGAGCGACACAAATCTGAGTGGAGGCCTGGAAGGTCCCCTGGTCCCACATACCCAAGCTATTAGCCACTCATTTCTCTATCCAATCCACAAATACTGCTTGCCTACTGTGTGCTCGGCACTATCCCAGGCGCTTGGACATGCATGGTAAACAACATAGACACAGCCTCCCTTCCCAGAGTTGACAGTGGGTAAGGAAGGCAGACCTCACATATACACAGACAGAACCAGCTCATGCCCGAGGGAGAGGAAGAGAGAGGCGATGCGGGGCGGATGGCTGCAGAAAGGTGGTCGGACAGGCCCTCTCGGGGGCCAGGGTTTAAGCTGAGACCTCAACTACGGGAATGAGTTAGCTACCCAGAGGCCCGAGGAGAGGAGACGCCTGGGGAGGAGGCGGCCCGTGCCATGGTTTGAACGAAGCCCTTAATGGCGCTCTCTCTGAGCTTCAGTTTCCCCATGTGTGGCGGGGAGCAACGTACTCACGCTGCCTACTCACAGGGCTTTGGTGGGGGCCGAGGGAGAAGGATGCGGCCAGGGAGACTCAGAACCATCTGATTCTGTCCCTGCGCTTATGGCAAGATGCCTTCCCGCTGTGCTTCATAGGGAGGCACCGCCGTCCCCCTCCTCCTCACAAAGCAGAGCACCCTAAAATCTCATGCAAGTAAAGTAGCGATTAAGTTGAAATAATTGGTATTTCTCCATTCCTGGACAGAAATGCATCTAATAAATGTTGTGGGTTTGTTAATCCTTACGAGGCAAAGATTAGAATCAATAAAGAAAGTGTTTCTAATTGGGGAGGTGGAGTCAGTCAGCCCAGGTGGGCCTGCGTTCAGCCATCGTCAGTCACTCACTTCTCAGCAGGACCATTATAATGGGGAGACCAGGTTTTCATAGACGCTAGGTTTTCATGGAGAAGCCAAAGAGGAGGTAAGTGGGAATGGGGCAGGGCTCAGAGAGTGCTGAGACCCGAGACTGAAATGGGTAGAAGACACCACGAGGCGTAAGTGGGGAGACCATGTCTCTCTGACAGTGAAACCTCAAGGATCACCCCAGTGCCTGGCACAGAGCGGGGGCTGCATGCAGGTTTGCTGAGTGAATCAACAAACATCTCCACAGCCTCATCCTCAGAATGGAGGCTTCTGGGCAACGCAAGTTCTCCGCGGTCCCCATTCCTTTCCCTTTCCTCTTTCTTCCATTTTTCTTTCCACTCTCCCCACACTTTTCTTGCAGGTTGTCAGTGGCATTCATGTTCTCACTTTCCCAGTGGGATCATGGGTGCGTGGGGGGACGCGGGGCTGTGAGGGGCCTGTGAGGAGACAAAGGCTTCTGATTCAGAGATTCAGAGCACAGCTGAACTGCCCTGAACTTTCCTTTTTGTTTTCAAGGAAATGCATAATCCAAGAACCACCCACGGCCCTGGCGGCCCTGCTAAGCGGGGCTGGAATGTGCTGCCTTTCCCATTAGTAATTGTTTTTTCTGGTGAGCCTGTAACCCTTCCCCTGCCATCGCCCTGCCGCTGGAGCGAGGACCTCTCTTCAGGGCATCAGCAGAGCTGGGGGGAACGAGGCTGCCCTTCGCAAGGTTTCCCCAAACTCTGCCGCCCATCTCCCCCAGAGCATGACCAGTGGGCTTGAGGACCTGATCTTGTCCTGCAAAGACTATCTGTCTGCACAGTGATTCTTTCCAATTCTCCTGTCTGCCTCTGCTCTTGCAAGAGGGGTTGGGGGCTGCCAAGGACTCTGGAATGCAGCCCGGTCTTGCACGGGGCCTGTGGCCTCTGCTACAGTGTCTGTATATCCCACTGTTGCTGTGTCTGTGATTGTGAATGGGTGTCAGCACAAGCTGGTTGTTGAAATGTGAGTTTGTCGGGAGTGGCTGTGATCTGGTACAAGGAGGGCCCACTTGTGGCCTCTGTGTGTGTGTGTGTATGTGTGTGCATGCACACATGGGTGTTGGGGGTGGGGGAGAAAGAGGCTTGCTCCTAAGCTGACTCAGCACTTCTCTTTCCCACCCACCCAGTTCAGTGCCTGAGCCTTTGCCCAGGAGGCAACACCCTTGGCCCCCATGTTTCCACTAGTGGCTGCCCAACCCCCATCACCAAAAGGGGGGGGGAGATGTGGCCCCTTAGACCAGGTCCCTGTTTAATCAATAGGGATTCAAGAGGCCAGAGGTTTGTGCTGTTTCTTGGCCTTCTGCGCCCTGGGGGACCCAGTCTGGAGCCCTGTGGCTGCATTGCCTGTGCTGTAGCTCAAGGCCAGGCTTCTGCTCAGGTGGGAGTGGCGCCTGCAGGGTAAGAAGGAGCATAGGGTGCCCCTCACTGCAACTCAATGCCACCTTCTGTACAGATGGACCTCGGTGCCTCACCCTCAGACAGGCCTGACGTGAAGACTATAATTCTTGGAATGAACACTGCCATTCCGGATAGGAGTGGGCTCTGGGGGATCTGGGCCTGCACCCCCACAAGTGGGCGCTCAGGATCCCAGGGGGCTAGGAAGTCAGGAGGTGGGAGTGGGGGGCCTGCTCCTCCAGCTTGTCCCACAGCTTGGGCAGGTCACGGGCCTTGGGGCAGAGGCCCGCCTGGGCCCTGAGCAGCTGGCGGGGAGGCAGTGCCAGGCCCGATCCAGTGTGGCCACTGAACATTTGGTGCAAATCAAAGGCTTTTCCCAGCCAGGACAGGAGTGCTGCCGAGTGGGGTTTGGGAACGGGCTTGGCAGGGCAAACACTGCCCTAATTGAGGCCCTTCTAGACTTTTAATTACAAGCAGTGTTTTCTCAAGCTTCCTAATCGACCATGGAGACCCGCTGGTGTTGTGGCCCATTCCAAGAACAGAATAAAAATGTGTTGTTCCAGCTTTTTCGGCAAGATTTATTTCAGCCCTGTTTTGAGGGGGAACAGCTCCCACAGCAAAGGCCAGAACCCTTTCCTGAGAGGGCCTCCTGCCGCCGCGAGACTATAGCCGCGGGTGTGATCACACACTGGCTAGAACACGCGAGCACGCAGAAGACACCTGTAGGGAAAGGCACGTGCGCAGACAGACGCCGTCGCCATCGTGGATGTGGCTGCAGATGCTGTAAACACCAGGCTGGAGACCCAGCCCAAGCACCCAGAGCGGTTTAGAAAGGAAAACATTGTTCCTGGCTCCACCAGCCGCCGCCTCCTCCTCCTCCTCCTCCTCCTCCTCCTTCTCCTCCTCCTCCTCTGTCCCTCGGGACCAGCAAGGCTGGGCCTGCCTCGGACCCCTCTCCCCTCACACAGCCTGTTCACAAGGCCCGGGACAGATTTCAGCCCTCCCGTTGGGTGTTCTGAATGCTTGAGAAGCCTTTGCCCTGCTCTCGTCCCAGGCCCTGGGGGAGTGACTGTCTGGAAAGGAAGGCCAGGCTCTTGTCTGTGCAAAAGAGGGCCCGACACTTGGCATCCAGCTGAATCTAGGTGGCACCTTCCCAGAAAAGCATCCACAGGCTTCTGGGAAGAGCCGGTCCGGGTTACAGATGCAGAAGCCTGAGGTGCCTGGACCCTGAGCACCGAGCCCTGCCTGTGCACAAGAGTCACCTAGATTCCAGGACTCCTCAGGCACACAAACCTGGATCCCACGGCCGGGCCGGGGCGTCTGTCTTTGGACCACCGATCGTCATTGAACCTTGGGCACTGGAAGTGCTCATACATGTTTATTGATTCAGTGAGTGGTTCCTATTGGTCCCTGGGGCCCCTGATAGCTCTGAAAGACAAGCAGGTTCCCCCCCTCCACACCCCTACATGGTTCGTCTTGGAAGGAAGCCCAGATGAGCCCCCCTCCCCTTCCCCGCTTTCCCTGCCCCTCATGCTCCATGCCTGTGGGTCTGGACACCCAGGTAGCTCCCAGATCCTCTCCTAGTTGATATCCAACAACAAGCCCAGGCCTGGCATATAGTAGAAATGGGCAAGGGGAGGGCTCCCAGTGGGGAGGTAGGCCGGAACACTCGGACTGCTCTGCCATTTTGTCAAGGGTCCCCCAGGGTCTAGACAGTGCCAGAGGCCAGGAGCAGAGAGGGCTGTGCATGAGGCCTTGCCCTGCCAGCCTCGGCTTGGGTCGGCTGAGCCTGGGTGGCAGTTACAGGCCGTTGCTATCGCCCCTTATCTGGGGCTCCTGGATCTTACACCACGTCCCCAACGGCCCTGGAGTCAGGGGCCCGTGCTGCTCGCTCCCCAAACAGACGTTACCAGGTTTCCGTTGTTTGGAGAGGGAGTAAGGGGCTGTCCGCTTAATTAATCATTTTCAGGCCACCCTGGGAAACTCATTAAGCCACCTCTCAGGGGCGGGAGCAGGAACGCTGCTCTCAAAGTTGGAACTTCCTGGTCTGCCACATCGGGGCCCATTTTCCCTTCCACTCGTGTGCCCTCACACGCGTGAGAGCATGTCTGTGCGCAGGCGTGTGGGAGTGGGAGCGAGAGAGGAGCACTCGCCAGCGTGCCCTTGTGTCCATGACTGTGTGTGTGTTTATGTTTCCTAGATTCTGCAAGGAACTTCCCCTGATTCTTCTTAATTACCAGCCTAGAAGAAATTCAAGATGCTTAGAGCAAAGGTCAAACTCCACCTGTTTTCCCTGCACTTCATTTTCTGGCAGTTCCCACAATAGTACAGATAAGTAAAAGATTAAGGCAATCTTTTCTAATTAAAGTAATTTAAAAACGGCGATGATTGCACCTTTCATCTGAAAGGGAAAATATTTACTCATCCAAACTGCAGGCCCTTGAACGCATTCAGGAGGTCTATTTTGACAAACAGATCCTCCTCCCCTCCCCCCTGCCCATTCTTTCTGCTCCGGGACACACACACACAAAGGCTGGTTTATTTAGCAAGAGCGGGCTTGACTAGGGCACCCGGGAAGCTGGGGGAGGATGGGAGCTGGGGCACGTTTTGAGCAAGTGGGCACGTCAGCCCAATCCCTGCCGCGTCCTGTTGAGAGAGGGGCCGTTGAGATTTTGATTTGACCAATGGGTGTTTTATTGTTGTTTCTTCCCCAAGGGCCCCCACCCAAGGATCCCCCTGCCTCCCTCAGACAGCTCCACTCTGTTTAGGCCTCTTCCCTCTGAATTGCCCAGCACAGAGAGTACAAAGTGGGAAAACTTGTTGGAGGCTTGGATATAGTCTGTCCTTCTGCCCATTCATTCTCCAACACGTGTGTTAAGTTGCTATCTTGCACATGACTCTGTGCTTGGCATATCAAGTCCTTCATCCACCCCGAAGGGGTGCTGTGGGGGCCTGTGGAATACCGAGACATACCCTCACGCGATACCAAGTCTAACAATCTTGAGCAAACTGCCCTTGGCTCACCCTGAAGAAATCACACAGGGTGCAAGCTGCCTACTTCCTGGCTAATGTGGCTTGACTTCACACATTACTTTCCCTAACCAGGGAGTGCTGCCTGTGACGTGTGACCGTGGGGACCGAGGTGCGCTGACATTCCAGGCCAGGGCTCTCGGGGTAGGGTCTTTGGGGAGTGCGAACATGAAGGGGCAGAGGTGTGAGACCGTCCAGTCCCACGGCCTGAGGGTGACTGCCCTCCTCCCGGTCCCCATGCCAGGAGAGAGGACATGCTTTGGAGCCGTTGCAGCTGGAGCTTGAAGCGGCCCCAGTGGGATAATCCCATGTACAGGCTGCTCCTCTATCCTCAGAATATGGCATAAAGGAAAATCACAGAATCCAGCCCCAGGAATGTTGGAGCCCAGCTGTCCCTGGGTGCCCAGGGCAGGCTAGACAGTGTCTTCAGCATGACCCACAGCCCTCAGTCATCCTCGGACAGCAAGTGTGGGCAGATCGTCTCTGCAGGGAGCCACCGTGCAGGTAGACTGGGCAAGGAGGCGGGGCGGCGGGTATACGTACGTGTGCTTGTGTGTGCCGAGTGTCTGGCCTGTTTGTGGATGGGCTTACTTTGTACCCAGAACAGCCTTGGTAGCAGAGACTGGGGCTAGACCCACACGGTCTCCCCTGTTCCACAAGCTCACCCAGAGCCAATCATCAGGATTCTTGACTCTGACAAAGCCACCCCCAGACCTCCCTCTCGCCCAGCCTTGCCTCTCCAGTCACTGCCTCTCCAGCGGCAGCCCTCACCGTGCCACGTCTCTGCCTGGTCCCCGGCCACAGCTCCCACTCCTGGAAAACGGATTTACTGGCACATCCGAAGCAATGGTTCCCCACAGCCCGTCGCACATCTCAGGGAGCTGATTTGAACCTCACCCCAACTGGCTTCTTTCTGCTGATGGGAAACACCAGGGGGTGGGGGATAGGTGGGGTATGGGACGCTATGAAAGCCATAGATTCTCTCTGAGGAGTACTGTCAACCTAAGTGTGCATATGTGCCCACCACACAAAGGTGCAGACAGCTTCAGGGACCCCAAAGCCCACACCCAGAGTCCAGGTTGGGAATCCACAAGCCCAACTGCCAGGGTTTGTCTCTAGGCCACCCCCACCCTGTCCTCCTTTCAACCTCCGTCTGGCCCCTCCCCCAGGAAGCTGCGGTGCCAGCCCCTCAGGCCCAGCGGCCTGAGCCTGCAGGTGGCCCTCAGCAAGGCCAGCCAGCCAGGGCTCTCCCAGTGAATTGTGCTTCACCAACCTACGCATTTGATGATTAAATTGCTCAGTGGAAACAGCCCCCAGAAGACTGGAATCCTTGTTGTAAAAATAAATTTTCCCTCTAAACCTATCTCTTGCTTTCTCTGCATGCATTCTGGCTTTTTTTTTTTTTTTTTTTTTTTGTCTTTCTTATATCCCAACAGCTTTTATCTTCTTCCTTTCCTCCCACTGAGACCCAAACAAACCTGCTGTAAACAAAGTTTCAGTCCACACTCTTAAAGAGACAGCACATGCTTGCTTATTACAGGCGGATCTCCCGTTCCTGCTCACTGTCTGAGAGAGACAGAGTGGTGTGATGGCTGGGTGTGTGTTTAAAGCAGTTAAACAAAAAGTGCCCTCGAATTTGCCTCTCCTTCCCCACACCTCCCGGCAAGACACAGAACTGGAGGGACCAGTTTGAGGGTTCACTACAGCCGAGGTCCCCGGACTGGTACTGGTGAGGTTGGACAAAGAGACTATTATTTTCTTTTGTCTAGATGATCTGAAAAGGATTCTTTTCTTTTCAAGCATGATTTAAAGTATATGTATATTTTCATCTCAAATTCCCCTTCACCCTCCCCACCACCTCTGAAGAGGTAATGGCGAACTGGGAAAATATGATCAGAGGGCCAGATCAGCTTCCTTGGACCTGGCTGCTTTGTGACTTGGAGAGGTTCTGGTCTTCACTTGACTCGAGTGTGCATTGCTGGGTTGGTGCGCTGTGTGTTTGCATGTGCTGCCCTGGACGGGGATCTCCATAGCCCTGGGTGTGTGGACAAGTGGAGGACACTCATCCTTTGAGTTGTCCGGATGGAAGGACTGGCAGTCCGTGGAGGGCAGGGCTGTTCTCATTTCCACCCCAAGGGGCCCAGCCCAGGGAGGAAGGTGTCCAGGCCAGGGGCTGGGGTTCTTCATTTGTAACAGTTCCCCGAGGAGGCGGAGCTGCTGTCCCCAGCCCGTGTCTGAGGAGCAGACCTGAGAGAGGTGGCCCTGGTCCCCTAACTCATGTAAAGGCAGGACCCCCTGTGCCCTGTTCTTGGCCCCTGCTTCCAGAGCTGGCCTCCACTGGGGGCAGGCACCATCACCGAGGTACAAGGGCTGCGGTCCTACACCAGAGGCCCCTGCGGAGCAGACACAACCAACGAGGTGGCTTTTCTCCTTTAAGAGAAGACATTCCTCAGCAGGACAGTTGCCTCCAGGCTCTCTCCCACTCCACTTGGAAGCCAGGCAGAAAATATGCCTGATGGCCAGGATTATGGGATTAGTCAGCTTTCCCAAAACAGGCCCAGAGGCTCCGGGTCCAAGATGAGTTTTGGTCTGAGACCTTCCGTGTGATTAGTGACAGCTGTGTCCACGGGCCAGCCCTCCTCCCCTCCTGGCCCCATCTCTTCCCCGAATGCTGATAACTCCACTGTTACCTTAATCACAGGCCCAGGCGTTTAGGGGAAACGTGAGCCCTCCGGGCCCTAGGGGGGAGGAATTACTGATTGGACCAAGGATTTGGCTTTGCCAACCCCACCTCTCCCCCACCAGAGAGCAGTCCCCCAGAGGCCACCCTGTGCTGGATGGGCCAAGGGGGTGGGGGCTATTAGGTGATGGCCTGTAATCTGTCCAGCTCCTGTCTCAGGTTCCTGCCAGCCTCTGGGCCCAGCTCCCAGGGTTCCCCTGCAGGCTGGGACAGGCTGGGTCTGCCCTGCATCTCAGTCAGCCGACCGCTCCAGTTCCAGAGCTGGTGTTTCCCGGGAAAAGAGCTCCTGATGACCAATCAGCTGAGGCCACCAAGCAATGACAGTGGGATATCTGAGGATGTCCCTGAGGACAGGTCCAGGGCTTGGCTAGAAGTCAGGAGGTGCCTCATCATTCCTGCATGAGCCCAGCGGAACTTATCTGCATTTAGAAGTTCCTTGCAGACAAACCATACACTCACAGCCTGTATCCCTTATAGGAGATGCTCTCCTTGAACCTTTTTTTTTTTCTGGGTAAAGGATAAAATTTTGTTTCTTTCCTAGAGCCAACATGGTCCTCTTTTTAGCCCTTTAGCTCCTCAAAAAATTTTTGATGGATCTGACCTGGTAGCTGTCTGGAATGAGGTGCTGCTGCCATGTGATAGCCACGGGGGGCTGCCTGGCCTCGGCTCCTCTGGGCTGTTCCAGCCCAGGCCACAGCCAGAATCCCGAGACCAGGACGTGCTCCAGAGCACGGCTGCACCAGGGGTTGAGTCAGCAGAGCCCAGAGCTCTGCTGATGCCGACCTCAGACCAGATGGGAACTGGGGGCAAGGCTGAGCCCCCAGTCCACTGGGCACCCATGAGTGCTGGCTGGGACTTAGAAAATGTGTTTGTGCTCGTAGCACCCAGTTGGTGCTGGAAACGGAGTGGCATGTTTTGGCGTGTTCTGGCCTCCGGGCTGAAAACTGTTTATTTGAACAATTAAGAACACGACTTCAGCTGAACCGCAGAATCAGCCGGAAACCTTTATCTTGGGTGGCAGGCTTTCGGTTTCCTCCTCTGCCCTTGCAGGCTGGCGAGCGGGGCAGGTTGGACTGGATGCTCTGGAAGTGATTCTAGTGGCTGCGGCTTTGCTCAGGAGGGACCAGCCAGCCTTCTTGGTTGTCTTTCATGCTGATGATAGGGACCCAAGCTCTTGAATCAGAGAACCTAAGGCCCCGGGGTCCCTTGAGGTGAGGGTGCGGCTTCTTCTGCAATTGGCACGAGGCGCGGTATCTGCTAGACCATCTTCTGCTACATCAGAGATGACTGTCTCCAATTATCTCCTTGTCCTCCTCCAGCCAAGGAACATGTGAGCTCGCATCACCCGCCCCGACTCCAGCACCCCAGCAGGATGTTGGCTCTGACACCCCCTGATCCCCCTTTCAGTCCTCAGCCCTGGAGGTTCTTGGGGCTCTAGTACAGTGAGGGGTTCATGGGTAGATAAGTCAGGTATTTGCTTGTAACTCTCCTTGAAGTGTAAGCTTTCTCTAAAACAAACCCAAGCCTTCCCCAGTAGCTCTGGGAGGAGCTGGCGCACCTCGGCCACAGCAGGTCATGGTTGGCCAGTGTGTTGGGACGTGGTCCTATGACCGGATGCCTGAGGGCTCTGTGTGGAGTGGCCGAGATGGCCTTCCTCCCCAGCTACTCTCCCTCACCCACAGCCCCCACAGCAGGCCTGCCCTGCTCACAATTTTCCAGGGCCCCAACACATGCCCACTGGGTCTCTGCAAACATTGATAGCCTTGTTTCTAGAACCTCACCTTTTTAAATCCTGTATCTTACTCTGTTTGTAAATGACTCACATTTGTCAATCTCATCTCCCTGGATACATGCTGCGAAAATTTCTTGGGGCAGGAATATCATCTGTCAATCTCAGGGCTCTCCTCTGCCCTCTGCCCCATGACCCACCTGGGGTCTGGGTTGAGGCTAATGAGTGATTTGGGCATTCACCACCTTGGCTAATGACCCTTGTCACAGGGTGTGTGTTGGGGTGAGGGGTACTATGGGCGGGGGCGGGGGGAGGCACTGCAACACATCTGACCTGTATTTATCTGCCTCAGCAGTTACCTTTCGATGCACCTCTTCCCTCCAGCCCCCCACGATGGCGATGGGGTGCAAGGGTCAAGCACTTGAGAGTCAAGAGGGTGATGTCTCCCTTTGGAAAGTACCTTCTCACTGCCCAGTGTGGATTCCAGCAAAGGCTGTGGAGGATGGGAAACTGGATGGAAACAGTCAAATTTCTATTCTCTTTCTCCATTCTGGTTCTAACCCCAGTTTTAAAAGAAGTGCAGCAAAGAAAATAAGCCTGCCTAGAGCTGAGCAGAGGGTGGGGGAAGTCGACAGTCCAGGGAGATGAAAATTAGAATGAAGAATTCTGCATTGTTTCAAAACTGGTCAATTGTTTCCATATTTGTGCAGATTGGTAGAGAGACACGGACTCAATATGGTGGGGAAATAGAATTATAATGACAGAGCCGAGAAGAAAACGGGGAAGGACCACAAGTTGCCTGTCAGCTCACTAGGCCCGCAGCTCAAGGCAATGAGGGGGCATCCCTACCCCCTGCCTGTCCTCTTCAGGACTGCTCCCTCAACCCACCCCCTCCACCGCTGCCTGGGCAGCTTGGAGGTTCTGACTGGGAGCAGGCCCATTCGCCTCGGCTGGGCCTTCATCGTGCCTCACTTTCGGGAGACTGGGGAGCTTTTCTAAGTTGCTAGCTGAAGGCCTTGGGGAAATACGGGAGGCCTGCCTGAGAGTGGAGACTGCAGCTGGGAGAGGAGGACAGAGGGACAGGGGACTGAGGACTCTGGGCCTCTCTCCCTCTGAGGAGGAGACAAATGGAAGAGGGGAGGTGGCCCAGTAGTTCTTGTCATATGACTTCACGTTCAGTAGATGATCTCTCCTCCTGCCTCCTCCTGACTCCCTCCATGCTTCGGGGGGAGAGGCCAGAAGGCAGGGGCAGTGGTTAATAACCACTCTTGATTACTGAGTGAGTGCCATGCCCCAGGCACTGGGTTTCAAGCTTCATGGTTCAGTTAATCACCAAGACACCCTCCAAGGTGGGCATTGTTCCCCTTCCGCAGAAGAGGCACAATCTCAGGCTAAGGAGCTTGCTTAAGGTCACACAGTTCTTAACTGGCAGAGCAGGGGCCTTGCTCTTCATTCCTGTTACCAACTTGGCCATGACCCTAGTGAGGAGTGGCCTGCCCCAGAGAGTCCCTGTCCAGGGGTGGGCTGTCGCGGAGTCTTGCCTCGCTCTCTCTCAGGCCATGTGGGACAGGGTGGCCCTGGGCCTGAAGGCCGCCCTGGCTTCCTTTAGGACACAATGCTGCTCCCACAGAGCCCAGCCCATGCGCTAATCATCTGGGCAGGCCTGACTCCTCACCAGAGGTGTGAACATGCCTGGGTGTTGGGACCGGAAGGAGGCATTTAATGGACAAGTTGGAATACGTCTGTGAGCAGTAACTCGCCTCAGTTCCTGGGGCCATTTTCCATCATAAAACCAAACAGTTTGACTGCAGATCCCCAGTGCAAGAGCCACGTCCAGGCAACAAGGTTTGTGGGAGCTGGGTCTGCAAGGAGCTGAACCCCCAATGGAGGCCATACGCCCTCACCCACCTCCTGCTTCCTACTCCCACCATGCTTGGCACCGAGGGTCCTGCCTGCCTCCTGAGCCTCACCCAGTTTTCTGGGGCAAGCACTTCCCTGATCATCCTTGGGCCACTGAGCTGGCTGCTTCCTTCTCCTTGGTAAACCATAATCCTTAAAGACTTGGCTGCAATCCATTGCCCACAGCACCCAAGAGTACATGCCCCTGTCCAAATGGGAAGATAGAATCTCTGTCTTGGTCCCAGTTCAAGAACTCTGACCAGCCTCTCTCGGGTAGGGGTAGGAGCAGGGGCCCACATGCTCTACAGAATTATTGCTCGGGGTGCGAAGAGGATATGAATTTAGTAGGGATCCATGCTACAGACTGTATGTAAGTTGGTCCCCAATATCTGTTTCCCCACCTTTCTTTCTTTTCCCCTCTGCAAAAAGCCTTATTGTTTCTATTTGGTCCAATGCATGGGAGAGGGCTCCAGGGCGGTTAAAGGAATGACTAATGGTTTCAGGAAGAGGCTCAGGCAAAAGCCAGATACCAGGGGGATGCAGAGGGACCCCTCACAGGCCTCTGGGCTCTAAAGGCTCCTAGTTGTGCTTGAGGGTGAGCCTAGTTGTGCTTGAGGACTCGACAAGTAAGTATTGATACTCGCCCAGCCCAGCCTGGGAGCCAGCCAGCCTGTGGAGGTGAGTCGTCTTCTTGATGACTTTCACCTCCTCATCCAGGAAGTGGTTCTCCAGGAAGTCACAGAGATGAGAGTCTGCGCAGTAGAACCCAGGGCATGCAGCTCCCAAAGGACCTGGTTCAGGTTCCTCTCCAAGGTCATGGCGGCTTCCATGGTGTCCTAAATTTTGCCCCATTCATCTTGAGAAGGCTTCAGCACATCCTGGGAGAGGATGCCGCCACCGCACTGGTTTTGCATCTTACACTGTTGAAGCAAGAGGCAGATCCGGGACCATGGGCAGCACTGTCTCCTGTCTTTCTTAGTTAAAGAACTCCCAGTGTTTGTTGTCTTGAATAAAGACTAATGTCCTTTCTCTTCTCCTCTTCCTCTCCCTTATTCTTTCCCAACCTCCCTTGCAGCTGGATGTGGCCATGTGACTAAATTCTTGCCAAAGTCTCGTTAAAGGGTAGGGAATACCCTTTTTTGCTTTTTTCTAGTAACTGGACTCTGGAGCCAGACTTAGTTGAAATCCTGGCCTTGCCACCTAGTTATGTGAGCTTGGGAAAATTACTTAATCTTTTTTTGTCATAGTTTTCTTAGCAATAAAATGGGAGTAAAAGTAATATTGCTATAGTAGGGCTACTGTGAGGATACCATGGCTGAATATTTCGAGAGTCATTACGATGGTTTCTGGCACATGGTGTGTGTTCCTGAAGTATGGCTCTGGTGAGAAAGATGGTGATGATGATGAAGAAGAGGATATATAGGTTAGAGTTTGAGTGCCATGTTGGGTGAAGAGGTAAAGCCATATGTTAAAGGTGGCCTGGACCCTTAATGGTTGTTGAGCTAAAACCAGCCTCATGGCCTGCCTTCTGACTTTGTTTATAGAAGAGAAAAATAAACTCCCACCTTGGTTATGAGGGGTTTTCAGTTACTTGAAGCCTAACCTAATCCTAAACGATACAAGGTCTTGTAGGTCCAGCATGCACCCCTGTCCACTGTGTCATGCTGTAGTCCCTTGAGACCATGTCTTCTTGTGCCTACTTAAGTTGTATTTTCCTTCAAGACAGGGTAGTCCAGCTGGTGTGGCTCAGTGGTTTAGCATTGACCTGTGAATCAGGAGGTCACAGTTCCATTCCCAGTCAGGGCACATGCCCAGGTTTTGGGCTTGATCCCCAGTAGAGGCATGCAAGAGGCAGCCGATCAATGATTCTTTCTTACTTTGATGTTTCTATTTCTTTCTCCCTCCCCGTTCCTCTCTGAAATTAATAAAAAATATATTTTAAAAAAAGAATAGTGTTCCACTTTTGTCTTTCATATTCCTTAAAAAAAAAAATCCTGCTCACAGTAGCGGCTCAGCAAGTAAGTATTGAATGAATGGAAGAAGGATGTGAAACATTGTTCTTCTGGTTAGGTAGACGCTATCTATATTCTGAAGCATCCAAAGGATTCTTTGTGTTGGCAGGTTGCAGAAAATTGGTGGTAATAATAGAACAGTGTTTATCTAGCACAATACCTAATGCTCTAAGTACTTCAAGTGCATTATATTTAACCCTCATGACAACCCTGTGAAATAAGTACTCTCATCAGCCTCTTTTTACAAACGAGGAAACTGGGCTTCAGGGAAGTGGAGGTTAAGGTCTCAGAGCCAGGCAGTGGAGCCAGGACTCAAGGTCAGGCAGTTTGACTCCAGAGCCTGGGGTCTTAACAGTTCTGCTATGAAGCTTTCTCCAGGGATTTCTCCTGTGGGCCCTTTGGAAAGGAGATTGAGATCACAGGGAACCTGTTCAGGCCAGCCCCAAACACACCCTGCTTCTCTGTTCACTCTGGAGGTTTATTTGAAGGGCTGAGCTTCAGGTAGACTGAAGGGGAAATGTCAGGGTTTTCCCGAGGTCAATGGGATAAAGATTCACATAGGCTTTGACCCCCTGGACCAACCCAATCTCTTTCCTCAGTGCTGCCATTTTTGTGGGCATCACTAGCCGCTGATCGAACTGGCTAATCTTTGGCAAAATGGTGATAGAAGCAGAGTTTGTCTTTGTTTCACCCTTACCTGTCTGTTAAGCATCTGATGTTCTATAAGGGCCTTTACTTGTTATCTTAGCAAGGAAAGCTTCATTTTGAAAGATAAAAATAATGAAAAATTTAGTCCCTTTCCACCCTTCCCTCCCCGCCAATGAAAATTTTATGGTGAAATTTTAGGCAACAAAGATTGTGGGGTTGGAGAACATCCTGCTGCCTCTCTAATCACTATTGTCGACTTCTCTATCTTCTCCTTTCCCTTCCCCTCCTTTTCTCCCTTGCTCTTTTCCTCCTTCTCTCCGCCTCCTCCTTTTTCTTTTTAAACCATTTTGCATCCACTTCTCTTCTTCCTCACCACAGACCCTGCGTGTCCTTCATGGCCCACTTTCCGTCCCCTGGGCCAGAAGCTTTCTCTGATTATTATGTCACACGCTGGCCGTCCTGTCACCTGGTCATCCCTGGCCCAGGGCTCTCACGGCATTTCCGCCTGGGCTGCATGCTTTAGCACCTCTTCATGTCCTGGGCCAATTCCCCAAATGCTGCCCATGGCTTTGGATTTCTTTTCTTTTTTTAAAAAAATATATTTTATTGATTTTTTTACAGAGAGGAAGGGATAGGGATAGAGAGTTAGAAACATCGATGAGAGAGGAACATCGATCAGCTGCCTCCTGCACACCTCCCATTGGGGATGTGCCTACAACCAAGGTACATGCCCTTGACCGGAATAGAACCTGGGACCTTTCAGTCCACAGGCCAACGCTCTATCCACTGAGCCAAACCGGTCAGGGTGTCTTTGGATTTCTTAAGGTGTTTGTTCTCAGAGGACCAAGGCCACATTGAATCGCCAGGGATGTTGCTATAGGGGTTTCTACTTTGGGAAGACGTTTCGGCCTCCAGACTTCTTCCGGCTCTTTCTGCCTTAAAGATTTTTCTCCTCTTTCTCTCATTTCCCCCAAGGTTCCTGATTCAGTGTTGGGTAATGCAGGCGCTAAGGAAGGACTTCTTGAGCTAAGTCTTCCTCTCTTTGGAAGCAAGTGTGAAGGGACATTGAGGCAATGGTAGGAAAGCTCTCCTGTTTTTAAAGATCTTTCAACAAGGAGGCCAAGTGCTTTCAGGGTTTGGGGGACGGCACTTTCTTGAGGCCACTATGTTACCTGTGCTTGCTTGTGCTATAATGGATGCCCTGGCGCCTTCTTTGGCCTGGTTCGCATCCATGATCCTCTGGTCCAGTCTCTGGGCTGGAAACCACAGCTGGCCCTTCCTGCAATGACTCAACATCCAACTTGGTCTCAGCTCCAGCTGGCTCCAGGCGGCCCGTCTCACAGGAGCAGGCCAGGACCGCAGAGTTCCCAGCTTTTCTCAGAAAAATCCTGCTGCTGACTGGGGACGCCATGCCAGAAAATCTGCAAAATGCAAGCGCAAGCACTTTTAAGCTGTGGCTTCATGTCTCCTGTCCCCATGTCCTCGTTCCACCGAAGTCCATGATGCCCAGATAGAACACATGTTTCTCCCTGTGACCAAGGGACTCAGGTCTACAGCCACCAGGAAACTTTTTAGGATGTGGTTGGGAGAGGGAGGTACAGCTCTTGAGTGGGGGCCATGGAGAGCATCCTGCCCCTCTGGAGCCTGGCCCCCTCGCCTCAACACCTTGGAGCCAATTCTAGACAAAGCAAGAGAAGGTGTTAGGACCTGGACTTGGATTTGCACTGGGACCTGGTGTGCAAAGGCCCTCTGGCATCCCAGAGGATGGCACCCATGTTCCCAGCATTCAACCCAGGAGCTTCCTGTCTGCCTCTCTCCTTCCCCCAACACTCTGGTCCACAGGGGAAAATGAAGACTGAAGGCACAGGAGGAAACAACGACCCCTTTCCATGGACCTTGCATCTTGCCTAAGGTGACCGGATTTAAAGCGGTACACCACTGACGGGGGGGGGGGGGGGTCTTTTCTTTTCTTTTCTTTTTATTATTACTTAAAATATTACAAAGAGTAATCGGGACTTTTTTAAAACGCTGCGGGACGCGGGACAAATTATTAAAAATCAAGACTGTCCCACCAAAAGCAGGACGTCTGGTCACCTTAATCTTGCCAAGCCTGAATTATTCCTTCCTGAGCACATTGAATCCACCGCCTGGCATGTCCTTGATATCCTCACCCGCTCACATCCTCCTCATCCTTCAAGGTGTGGTTCAACCCTGCCTCCGCCACCTCTCTTCCCTGCCACAGAGTCCTCGGGGACCTCTTTTTCTCCTTGGAGCTCTTAACTCTTGGCATCTGTACCATTCTTACGTGGCATTGATCCACATTCAACATTGTGATATTGTTTATTGTCTCATGTGGCTAGGAAGTGTTTTGTGTGTTCATTTTCCATCCACTTTCCACACATTTGAAACCAGCTCTGTCCAATAGAAATATACTAGTAATGTGAGCTGCATAAGGAATTTTTACTTTCTCAGTAGTCGCATTAAAAAAGTACAAAGAAACAGTCAAAAGTAGTTTAAATAATATATTTTATTGAACCCAATATATCACAAATACATAAAACAAAAACATTATTAATGAGATAATTTACATTTTGGGGGTACAAAGTCTTCAAAATCCGGTACGTGTTTACACTTACAGCACATGTCAATTTGGCTGCTAAATTTTCATAGAAAACTCTTTATCTATATTTACATTTAATAATGACCTCTGCTTTTGCTCTGTTAAATATTGGACTAGAGCTTCTTCTTGACATTTCCAAGAGGGAACCATACAACCAAGGGGTTTCTGGGAATTGTAGTTAGTTCCCTGCTTCTTTCAGTGCCACAGAGGAAACCTTGGAAAGGGGTGGTGTGATGTTGAATTGACAACAGATGATCAGGTGTCCATCATTTTTTGGGTGAATGCTCCTGGGAGTAAATGGGAGGAGTTGCCATGTGGTAGGAACAGTAGAAGCAAAGCTCACACAAGGTAGAGAAAGCAGTAAACAGAGCAGAGACCCTGGTTAGCCAAGAGGAAGGGAATCTGTGGTGGTCGTAGGGGAATCAGAGAAGGAGGAAGATGGAGGGAGGAGAACAATGGGTCTCGATGGGGCCCCTAAAATGTTCTGGGCACCCAAATGCACCATGGGTCATGAGGTGGCCAGGCCTACTCCTTGGTGACACCCACAGCAGGGAAAGATACTCACAGTTGGCCCTCATCCTGACTCTGGGTGCTAAGATTTGCTGGGACAAGGTAGTTGC
Organism: Murina feae; assembly: GCA_004026665.1. Lineage (NCBI taxonomy): Eukaryota > Metazoa > Chordata > Mammalia > Chiroptera > Vespertilionidae > Murina > Murina feae. Next base: position 74,266 of record PVJC01001067.1, read on the forward strand.
TCCCAAGGACAGATACTCTATGAACTCAGAGGCCATAGGAATTCAGACTCCTCCTGGAAGGCTTCCCAGCCAACTCCCTTCAACCTGACCCCTTTATTTTGATTCTTGCTCAAACATTCAGGCTTGTTCACTGTTTTGCATGTGCTGTGTTCCCCCATGTAGCCCTTTGGAGTCAGAGGCCAAACTTGTCTTCTAAATCCATGCACCCCACATCTGGGCTGAAGAAGGGGCCAGAATGAAATATCTGTAGGCTCAGCAAAGCCACTGAAGATGTTCCTGTCACCACAGGCGAAGCTTTAGAAGAAGGGGCAAAAGTCCATCTAGGGGCACTTCCTTTCACACCGAAGGGCAACCAACCTGAATGAGGGACCTGGAGGAGCAAACTTTGCTGAAGGAAATCAGAGATCAATTGGAATCAATCTTCAGATTATTGAAGAATAAAACACAGGTGTGTGTGTGTTGGGGGGGGGGGTCCTTATTGCCATGGCACTTATGGCATTGGGCCACACCCACCAAAGCTGGTCTGAAACACCCATGAGGCTCTGAGAGGGAAACTCAGGTAAATACCAAGTCCTCTGGGAGAGGTCCCCCACAGCATTAAAATAGCTGTCAAATAATGAGGAGACTGAGAACACTGGCTTCTGACTGATAGATGACCACTTACCTCTCTTTCCATGCATTAACTCCAGAAATTGGAGGTACCTAACACCCTTCTGTTCTTCCTTAAGGACTTTGGGGCTAGGCTGAATTTATGGCTTGTTGCTCATCTAGTTCAATACCATCATCTTATAGATGAGAAAACCAACGTGAATTCGGGTCAGGTTGGAGGTAGGGTCTAGTTTCCTGGCTCCTCCTCAGAGGTTATTCCTTCTTCTCCACTCTTCCCATGGTCCTTCTTACTAGTCTCACATCAAATATTCTCTCCTTTGTCCTCTCTGAGGGTGAGGGTCTTTTTGTGTGTGTGTATTTCATCTTCTGAAGAGATAGTGTGTTCCGCACATTATTGATTTTAGCAGCATCAGAGCAAGCTTTGAGTGCCTGTTGCATCTGAGGATCTTACAGTTAGTTGAATTTCATCTAGTGATCTGGAGGGGGGCACCCATCAGATATAAAATTAGACTCCATGAACCCGTTGTCCCATACAAAGTCAGATGGTGCTGTTTGAAGCAATGAAATAGTGTTGATTTGACAAGGTTTGTCTCAGAAGACTATCTACCTCCTCACTCCACACTCAGGACTTTGTGCTTGCAATTCAAGTGTCTGGAACCAGATGGCAGTGTTGTGCTATTAGGAATTTTAGACAACTTGCTATTCTGAGAAAGGTTTTAAATTTCATTCATTCCTTCATTCAGTCATTCAGAAAGTATTTGCTGAGTGCTTACAATACGCCAAGTACTTTCTAGGTACTTGGGATATAGTAGTGAACTAAACACACAAAGCTGTGTCCTCTTGTGTAGGGAGATGATGAATAATAAGTGAGAAAAACACTTAATATATCAGATGATAATAGAGAAAAATAAAGCAGAGGAAGAGAAAAAGAAGGGCTTCGATGGGGCATGTTGTGAAGTTAAAAGGTAGGCCATCCTATCTAATAAAGAGGTAATATGCAAATTGACCATCACTCCAATACACAAGATGGCCGCCCCCATGTGGACACAAGATGACCAGCAGGGGAGGGCAGTTGGGTGGGACCAGGCTGGCAAGGGAGGTCTGTTAGGGGTGACCAGGCCAGCAGGGGAGGGCAATTGGAGGTGACCAGGCCAGCAGGGGAGGGTAGTTAGGGCAATTTGGCCAGCAGGAGAGCAGTTAAGCATAGATCAGGCTGGCAGGGGAGTGGTTAGAGGGTAATCAGGCTGGCAGGCAGGTGAACAGTTGGGAGCCAGCAATCTTGGATTGTGAGAGGAATGTCTGACTGCCTGTGTAGGCCCATTCCCACCAGGCAGTCAGACATCCCTCGAGAGGTTTCAGATTGGAGAGGGTGCAGACTGGGCTGAGGGGCACACATGCCCCTCATGCACAAATTTCATGCACCAGGCTCTAGTAGAGTATGCGATCATAGAAATTACACAGAGGCTTTAGGCAGTGGATGGGTCATAGAAACAGAGAGCATTTGCATAGAAGAAGGCTTTAGATAGGATTGCTATATTCAACACATGGGGAGACCAAAACTCAGAGAAAGAGAGGTAGTGACCTGCCCAGGGTGAAACATTGGAGGGCAGAAACTGGCAGCCTTGAGTTCCAGTTCACTCTACCTGTCCCTGCTATTCCCATCTCCTCTCAAAACCCACTTTGGTCCTATCAGAGACCCTCCTTTAGTTTGGCAGAGACTATGAACTCACCAAATGCTGCTTGCTTTTCTTCTTGGGCACATTTTGCAGCCTACCATACAGTTACTGCATTTTGGCCAATGGATGTTGGGGGAATGATAGACACCAATCCCAGGCATGGCCCCTAAAGACTCCCTGTATGATCTTCCATGCACTCCCTCTTTCCCCATCTGTGTGACTAGAAGCACAGGACTTCAGAACCCTAGAGAATGAGAAAGTCATTAAGAGGAGGGAGGCTGGGTCCCTGGATGCAGAGCACCCCATCACCTTGCTTTGGATTCTGGTATGTTATGTCATTATGATTTGGGGGTTGTTTGTTACAGCAGCTAATCCTAACTATTATTGAACTGAACACATGTCCCACCAGCCTTAGCTCCCAGCACTATGTGTAGGGCACACCTGCTGTTTCTGACGGCCTGTGCACAACCCTCTCTTTGCTTGGTCATAGCTTCTTCGTGAAACTGTTTCTTATGCCCCCCCCTCCCCCCACCACCACCACCAACTGGAGGCAGGCATGTGATTCAAGTGGCCATTCAGAGTACATAATCTTCCTGGCGAAGTGACTGGTTTAAGGGTAGATACAAAATGTTATGAGAGTCTTGCTTAAGGTTCAGGCTATGGATGCTGGAAAGAGAGCTTTGCTCCTCTGACCTATTGAGTGATAAAGACCAAGAGAACCTGAAGCTGCTGGAGCCATTGCCCAGGAGAAACTCCGACTCTACCACGTCATTCCAATCATGCCTGCAGCCAGGCCTACCTTCAGTTTTCTTAGTTCCAAGAGCCAATTATCGGTTAATTAGAAGAAAAATTGATCCAGTTTGGATTTCTGTCACTTAGCACAGAAAGAGTTCTGATTCATAAGTTATTATTGAACTCAAGTGTATTGAGACCGATTGCTCATGTTCTGAGCCAGAGACTGGGATCAAATGGTGAGCAAAATAGGCGCTGCTATGACCTCCTGTGCTCATACACAAATATATGTGGCAGGTGGGCTCGAGGCCAATGTCAGGCAACAGAACAATCTGTTGAAAAGTTGGGTCTCATTTTCCACTTTTTCGGTGGCCGGCTTATCAAGATGTAGAAAGAAATATGTGCCTTTTCCTTCATCCTTCTGGAAAACCAGGCTTTTGCGTTCTTGAGGTTTGAGCTTTCCTTATCACCATGAGGGAAGTAACAGTCTTTGGTCTGTGTTTCCGGCCCAAATGGAGAAGTTGCCAGGCTGGAGCGGGCTGCCCTGAGATTGGAGGGCCTGGGCCTGTCTGGTAGTTAAGTGGGGTTTGTGTGGGGTTGGTGTCAGAGGGCCAAGAATGGGGCACAGCCTTTAGTGGTCATGGAGCTCTTGGACCGAAAAGGAGAAATGTTGATTCTGTGGGGCTAACGGCATGGACACCCAGGATCAGTCGCCATAGCATTGCTGGAGGGGGACAGGGGCTGCTCTGGGCCTAAGATCTGGACCCCAGCTGCTGAGGCTCAGAAATCTTAAGAAGCTTCCCAGGGCAAGCCTGCCTGAGACTAGAGGGATCGCCTCTGCATAGACGATGTGGGCAGCACCAGGGACAACCGAGGGTAGATAATTAAGCCTCTTCTAGCTATTTTCATGGATGGGGCAAGGCCTAGGGTCCTTCTACAACTTTATTCAGCAAACTTTCTATAACTTTGACAAATGCAGGTTTTAGCTAGATGTCATTCAACTTGGGAAACTTTCAAACATAACCTTTCTTGAATCCTAAATGCAGTGGAGTGATTAATGTCTGTGTATGTTTAATTACGAATTGTTTCAAACTATGAAGGGTGAATACGGAGCTCCATGCGTCTACATAATGAGGAATTCAACCAAATTCTGGCCACTTTGTCTGATCCTCAAGTACTCTCTAACACATCATGTTAACTGACCACCCAAGAGCCATTCTCAACTCCCTTCTTCTCCCTGATCCTTTCCAACCCAAAGGTTGAAAAAGTGACACTTTCTCAGACTCTTTTGTGGTTCGAAATGGCCACATGTTCTGGCTGACAAGCTCCAAATGGTCATGTAACCCAGTTCTGGCTGATGAGATGTAAGAAACGTTTGCTGGGAGTAGTTGAGGTTGTGGGGGTTTTGAGGAATGGGATGGGAAAGTTTCCAAGAAATGTATTTTTCATTCCCGATCAAGTAAGAAAAGCACATGGAGAGAGCTCTTTCCACATTGACCATCACCCTTAAGAAGATGTGATCTCTGAAGCTATGGCAGCCACATTGCCATCATAAGGGGGGCCATAGAGAGAATTTGGACACGGACCCTGGCAAAGCCAGCGTGCTCACTGCCCACCACGGGACTTCTTAGCAAGCAACATGCCTTATGGTGTCTGCCCATGTCAGCCAGGATTTCTGTTACTTGCAGAGAAACACACAACCTCTGTGCGAGGCCCTGTAAAAACAGGTAGGTGGGCCTTGTCTTCAGTATACAGAGACCTGGAGTGCTTAGGGACTTGCCCCAGGTGTCCTGATGTGGAAGGACATGCTACCTCTGGGGGTAGCTGAGCAAAGAGTGGGCCTAGCTGCGGATAGGAAGGAATGGCTGGGGCAAAAGTGGGGCATCTAGAGCACCAGGAGAGGAGCAGGGAGCCTCCTGCAAGGTCCTGAGTAGGAGGGAGAGGTCGTCAGAAGAGGCCTGGGGAAGGTCTGGCGGGTGAAATAACAAAGGGCCGCCTCCTTCCAGCAGGGACTTCCTTGTGGCCGTCTCCAGGGCGCCTGCAGGAAGGAAGGAAAGGCAGTGGCTGGGATTCAATGTAGACCGAAGGGACCTAAGTTTAGATCAGACATCCAGGGAGACGCTAGGAAATCCACTTAAGATTTTCTCTCTCTCCCTGCAACGCTTTGCCCTGCAGAGGCACGTCCAGCTACAGTGTCTTTGTGACCCCCCAGCAGCCCTTCTATGTGACCCCCCAGCAGCCCTTCATGTCTGGAAGGGGTGAGAACATTCCCTTACAGGCGAGGCCACCAGGGCACAAAGCCACACAGTGGAATAAAGGCAAGAAGCCTGGTCTCATGGGCCCTGGTCTCAGCTGTCTCTCTGGGAGGGGGAAAAAGTAGCCCAGATTTGTACCATTTGTTGGTTTCCATGGTGTAAATGCTTCCACCGTGGCTGATGTTGCCAACATTTAAACAACTTTCTTGCAAAATTGCTGACATTAACAGGCGGCTCTTGGAACTCATAGGGGCCTGCTGGCAATGGCCCCTGCCCCTGCTCCCCATCCGCTGTCTCAGTTTAGGCCCACAGGCCCCTCCTTCCTTCTGGTGGAAGGCCTGCCTATGCCTTTCCCGCCCTGACCCGGGCTGTGGCTTCCCAGCTCTTGGCCTCACAACACGATGCTGCTGTGTGTCCCTGACCTCGTCTCTGGTTTGCTGCCTCTGCTTTCCCCTAATCCTGACCCCACATTCCTGCCTCTGACGCTCTTGGTAACTTGCTGGATGGCTTGTTATGGGACCTCTTCCCGCCTTCATCCGGCCACAGCTGCTCCTTGTCATTGCCAGGCCGCCTGATGGGCCCTCTGACTTGAGAGGGGCTGTCTAGATGGTTGCAGATAAAAAGGCCCTGCGAGCTCACTCTGGGAGCATGTCTTTCGTGCCCCACGCTCTTCCCCTACAGCACTGAGAGCCCTCCAAAGCCTGGATTCCTACTTGTCTTCCTAAGCACGACCCTCTCGCCTGCCTGCACTGGCTTACTGCGTTCCTTCATGGAGCAAAAATACACATCCCGCGTGGACTCACAGCTCATCCAGTTGGACCCACAGCTTCATCCAGCCCTGCCTTTTGGATCCACCTCAAAACCCACTCCTGTGTGCTCTCTCCCTGCCTTTATGAAGGTTTGTCGTTATTCCAAGATCTAATCTTAACCACAACTCCCGAAGTGTAGAGCCCCTCCCAGCCCCACCCTGAAGTCCTGCTGCACTTCCAGCTGAGCTCCCGGCATGCTCCGCGGCATCGAGTATTCCTTCCTCCAGAAGCTTTCCCTGACCACCTCCCCTCTTCCTTCAGGGCTGGCTGTCCTATCTTTCCGCATCCCTGGCAAACTTTGATTGCAGCTTTCCTCTCACTGGGACATAGCCATTTACTTGCTGGTCTCTTTCTTTAGGCAATGCTTTGGGGGGAGAAGGAACAATGTCCTTCTGCCTTGAGGCCTAACATGATGCCTGGCACGGGGTAGGGATCTATAAACATGGGTTGCTTTGATGACTCTTGTAGTCATTTCTCTTGTGACCTGTCTTGTTCCTCAAGGCTCCTCCCATGACGTGGCTTCAAGCGGGTCTTACAACTGAGGCACAGTAGATCCTTGAAGAAAGAGGGGTGCAGAATCAGGTATTGCCTCGTGTTTCTTCAGGCAGAGCCAGCTGTTGACTGAGGCATCTCAAGAGGCAGTCAAGTTTAAGAGACAGTTTCTTTCATGCTCGCAAAAAGCATGATTATGAAGACCCTTGGAGAGGCAGGGGGCCATGTGCTCTCTGTGGAAGATGGTGGCAGAATAGGAGGGCTGAGAGCCAGGCAGGCCAGTTCCCAAATGGCCACCCCTATCCTGGAGAGGCCGTCTGAACACTGAACCCATTCCCGAAAGTGGGACAAGCCCTCTCCTCCCTGTCCTCCTCTTCCATCCACCGGCCTAGCTTCTCAGCAGGGAGTATAGACTCCGGCTCCTAGCTGGATCTCCATGAGCAGAAATGTTCTTTTGGTTTTCCTGTTGGAACTCCACGAGCAGGAATGTTCTGGTGGTTTTCCTGTTGGAATCTTCGGGGCAGGAATGTTCTCGTGGGTTTCCTGTTGGAATTCTATGAAAAGCGCTTTCATTCTTCCAGCCTCGTGCCCCTGAAGATCCCAGGGCACGGGACCCTGGGGCAGTCCCAAGGGCAGCCCCTCCAGGCTTTGCCTGCAGGCTTGGGGCCTCTAATTTGTGTGGACGCATCCTGAAGAAGGCCTCTTCGGCCACATAAGGTGCTGCTGTTGAGGTTTCTGAGCTAAGTGCGCTGTGGTCATCCTGTTCTGCTCCCGTGAACAGCGTCCACTAGAAGGGACCTGCCCTGCTCTGGAGGGACAAGATAGGTTGGGGTCCTGCTGAGATGCAGCCACACTGCCTGGTCTGGATCCTACCTGCTTAGCAACGAGCTAGAGAATTACTGAAACTCTCTGAACCGCAGTTTCCTCAGCTGGATGGCAATCAAATCTATGCCACGGAGTTGTTGTCAGAGGCTTAAATGAGATTACTCTCCTCATCTTCTCTCACTGAGCCCAGGCCCCGCTCACAGGCCACGTCCACACTGTGGTATGGTCCAGCCACCCCCTATGCCTTTGCTGAGCAGGGCCTCTTCTTTTCCTCCACAACATCTCACCCATCCCCCAGCTCCCAGTTTCAGGGCCCCTTTCTGCTCCCAACAGCCCAGGCTTGGTGTCTAAGTCACGGGCAGGTCCTCGTGGGCCCCACCTCCAGCCCCACACGTCTGCAGCGGAGGGACCTTCTTTAGACCATGGGTGTTTGAGGAAAGAGGCCAGAGCAGATTGTGTCTAAACTGTGTCCAGCTGGTGTAGCTAACCTTACTGAGGCTCAGCTCCTGGGACTTTGGCTCCGTGATTGTTGTTAAACTGGGCCCCTGTCTGTGAGCCGCCCCACCCATCCCCCTTTCCCTCCCTCCTCTTCCTCCTCTCTTTTTTTTTAGTATCTATTTTTATGATTGATTTCAGAGAGGAAGGGAGAAGGAGAGAGATAGAAACATCAATGATGATGAGAGAATCATTGATCTGTTGCCTCCTGCGCGCCCTGCACTGGGTATTGAGCTCATATCCCGGGCATGTGCCCTGACCGGGAATCAAACCTTGACCTCCTGGTTCATAGGTCAACACGCAACCACTGAGCCATGCTGGCTGGGCTTCCTTCTCCTTCTTTATACTCTGCCGCCTCCTCCTCATCATCATCCCGTCATCCCAGCCTTCTTCGGTGTCTCAGGCACTTCCTCCCTTCCTCTCCAGAACAGCCGTCTCATTCACTGTGCTGCCTCGAGGTTCTGAAGGGCCAGCCTCTTGATTTTACCTATTTTTCATGCACACGCTCACCAGGTTCTGCTGAAAGGCAGCTTTCAGTCTTTCAGCTTACACACACCCTCTTGCTTTATTTCACCATCCACAAAAGGAACGGTGAGAATGTTATCTAAATGGTTACACATGTGCCATTGTCTCACTGAATCCCCAACCTATAAAAATTCCCATTCCCATGTTCTGGATGAGGAAAATGAAGCTCTGAGAGCTTGAGAGATGTTTGGTAAAAATCAAGTCAAGATTATGGCTCAAGCCTGGCCGGCATGGCTCAGTGGTTGAGCATCGACTTATGAACCAGGAGGTTACAGTTCGATTCCCGGTCAGGGTATATGTCGGGCTGTAGGCTCAATCCCCAGTATGGGGTGTGCAGGAGGCAGCCGATCAATGATTCTCGCTCATCATTAATGTTTCTATCTCTCTCCCTCTCACTTCCTCTCTCTGAAATCAATAAAAATACATTTAAAAGAAGAAAAAATGATTACGGCTCAGGTCTCTGGACTTCCTCCCAGCAGGCCATGCAGGCAGCTCTCCTTCTTCTACTCGCCTCTTGAGATGGGGGAGTGTTGGCTGCCAGGATCTCTATCTGGGAGGGAAGTGGAGCTGGACCTGCATTTCAAGATGGCAGCTGTGGAGGCAGAGCAGGGGCTGGGTCAGCCCAGGTGGATGGGAGGAGGTAGATGCAGGGAGGTGGATGGGATTGAGGGCTGGTGGAAAGGGATGAAGCCTGTCCCTGCCTTCCAACTTGGGCCTCCTAAGACAGAAGGGTCCAAAGCCCTTATGGAGATGCTGAGCAGCTGACGTGAATGCTGAGAGCTGTTCTTACAAGGAACTGGCTTGTCTGAGTCCCCTGGGATGATGGCCTCTCCTTTGTTTCTTGCTCGCCTTGTGACGGATTGGGGCTGGGCTAGGCCCTGAGTCCAGCCCACCAGCCTATCTGGCTGCCATTCTGTTTCTCTGGGCTCTGGGCTTTTCAAACCACCCCCATCAAAGGAAAGACATAGGTTGGTTTAGGTTTTGGTGGGAGGCTGACCTGCCCTCACAGTGTGGGGAGCCAGTGTAGCCACCAGCAGTAAGGACCTGCTCCCCCCACTGTCAGATCCTTCGTGGCCATGAGGGACAGCACCATGTTGCCATGGGTGGGTCGGGGAGGTCTCAAGGTCCATCCAGCTTTGGATCATATGGTTTCATTAATTATACACTGTCTTCCCCCAGCTCCTTCTCATCAAACATCTCTGCCTCTGCCTCCTCTACCCCTCTGTTGTCCTTCCCAACATCCCAACCCCATGCCTCCTCGGGAATAGTAGCAACAACAGCCACCATGTATTGGCCACACGCCACACATTAAAGCTGCCATTTATCTTATACACACACACACACACACACACACAGTTAATCTTTGCAACACCCACATGAGGAAGGTACTATTATCTCCATTTTACAGATGAGAGAACTGAGCAGTGAAAAGACCCATTCAAGGTCACCCAACCAGGGAGTGTGAGAAATGTCAGTGTGACTCAAAGCTGGGCTCTCTAGGTGTGGGCCGAAGCAGGGCATCCCAGGGGCACAGAAGGGTAGGGGAACAAGCTTCCTGGTGGGTCACTGGGATGGATGACTCTCACACTCTCACCCCTACCCCACCCTGGGCCATGGGCCATAGGGCTAATGGAGAAAGGGATCGGCCTGCTGTGGGCATCCCCCTATGCTGATCCCTGAGTGGTCACACTTCCGTTGGTCTGTGCTGAGTGGTGGGTTGGGTGTGGGAGCCAATAAAGAATAACCTTCTCACTCTTCGCCCTCAAGGTCTTTCAATTTCTCTGCGTCTTCATGCTTCTGCTTCTCTCATCTCTATTTCATTGTCTCATTTGGATCTCTCTTTTCTTTCTTTCCATTCATCCATCCACCTTTCTGTCTCTTTGTCCCAGCAGGCGGTGGGGGAAGGCTTCTGAATCCCAGGTGGGGTTGTGCACTCACAGCAAAAGCCCTTAGAAACTTAAAGCACAGCGACAGCGCTAGTATTACCGTTGATTCTTTCAGCCCAGAGTGTCTTCCAACCTCTGCCCCAGCTTGGTCGACCCACCTGGAAGCCTCTTTTTAGCACCTGGACACATCCACTGCCCAAAGCTTCCAACCCATAGATTTGGGGAGCTGGATGGTTATTAGAAAGACATTTCTTCTGTGTGTAACCTCCATGCTTTCCTGTGGGGCCCCCTGAGGGCAGGGCTGTGCCTCCCTCACCAGAGGAGGCCCTTGCCCCTCTCTGATCCTCCTTCTCTCACCCCCTTGCTCCTTCCTCTTTCACTGGCTCTCCTTTGGGATCCCTGAGCCTTTAGTTTATTTCCCTGGGCCTTGACCTGGGGACCTGTGCTTGCTGTTGACCAGTGCACAACAGTGGGGATTGCTTTCCCAGACACCCCCGAGAGCGCATTCCTGCAGGGCAGAAGGCACGCTGGGAAGAGGTCACCCTTGGAGAGTGCTGCTTTTTTGGCTTTTCTGAAAGTTGCGAAAATGTGGCTTTGTCTGAGCAAGTGAAAAAAAAATCAATGCCACCTCCCACAAATGATACTGTTTCTCAGGCCGTGGAGCCGCAGTTGGTAGACAAATAAGACATTAAAAATAGCTTTGTGTTTCCCAATCTTACAGCCTCTGGGGGCTGCAGGGAGAGGTCTTGGCTGGGCTGGGTTTGCTGGCCCATTGTCTGCCTGCCCTGGGTTCGGGGTGGGTGTGGGGGCTGTTTGCAGGCGCAGTAATTCCTGATCGGAGCAGGGAGGAGAGGGAGGTCTTGGCGAGGATGAGCGAGATAACGCACACTTGAATGGACTAGCTGTTTGGTGTTTATTTTAACTTTCCCAGGCCAAGAAATAGAGCAAACTCCATTTTGAACTTCAGTTTCCATCAACTGTTTCCCCCCTCTGCTTCCTCTTTCTCTCTCTCTCTCTCTCTCTCTCTCTCTCTCTCTTGCTGTGCAGGGGAGACTGAGATACAAGGTCTTATTTCCATCTGGGCTCTGGCCCAAGAGCCTCGACCAAAAAGTTACTTAAGTCATATTTCCATCATCTGCAGATGGCTGTGTATTTATTTCTCACCAAAGTAAAATCCCAAATGGACTGCAGATATTTGCACGAGTCAAAACTGCTTCCTCCTGGCAGGGTTGGGATGGGGCTTTGATCCTTCTGAGAAAACAGAAATGTTGGCTCCGGCCCGGCAACAATGGAGCCTTTGGGATTCTGCAGAAGTGCCCGTGGTCCTCAGGGGGCCACAGGGGCCCTGTCCCGGAGCTGGGAGCAGGGGCTGGGAGTGCAAAGAGGGCAGAAATCAAAGCAGGTAGGGTCACGGGGCAGGTGACTGGCCCAGAATAACCCTCAGGAGCATGGCAGCCACCATGTGAACTCTGAGCGAGGCTGTGTGCAGAGGGAAAGGCAAACTGTGGAAAATTACTCGGGGAGAAACCGCGGCTCCTGGACACAGAGCCCGGCTGTGAGGCCGGTGTCTTCTGGCCCCCATTTCTCTCTCTGCTCTCTCACCCTCAGGGCGCAGGGCCTGGCATAGGGAGGCAGTCCCTGGACTGAGCACCTGGGGGTTCAGCCCTGGGTCAGGGTGGGGCAGCCTAGGTTGCCCCCAAGAAAGGGCCCCTCTTGGCCACCAGGGGGCGCACTCATCTCCAGGGTAGAAATCCTCTGGGAGCCCCTTTCCTCCTCCCCAGCCTCCACCTCCTGCTTCCATAGGGAGAGGGTCTGAAAGAGGACAGTAGGCGGGGAGGGGGTGCTCTCCAAGCCGAGGGAGACCCACATAAGGGCTGAAGAAGGAATCAGAAAAACAAAGAGAAGCTCAAGTTCTGATCTTCCCTCTCCCTTCTCCTGTTTCTTGTTTTCATTGATGCCCAGTGGGTATTTACATCGTTCTGTTTGTTTCTTGATTTTTGTACCTTGCAACGGTGCTGATTTCTGGAAAGGGAATCCTATGCTGCCATTGTCATCCGTCATAAAGCCGGGGAAGTGTCCCATGGCCATGGAGGGTGGGCCTGCAAGTCCCCATTGGAAGCTGAAGGCTTTGCAGAGAAACGGTTTACCCCTGAAGGAGGCAGAAAACTGTCAGTGCTGTTGTCCCCCTTCCTGAACGTTCCGGCTTCCTCAGGGCTGTCCTTCATGCCAAGCTCTTCCACACAATTCCTCTCAGCCTGGGCCCTCCTGCCCTCACACATTCAGGGCCCGAGCGGGACCCTGCACCCCGGGGTCTGACTTTCTGGGTGGACCCCTCCCCTTTCCCCCGTCTGGGAAGCTGGGACTTAGCTGTCTTCCAGCTCACTTTTCTGGCTCTCCCTGGCTCCTCTCAATCCCAGTCAGTCAGCAGGCCCATTCCCCCACCCCACACCCTCCCTCTCTCCCCCACATCTTGGCTCCACACTCTGTTTTCCTTTAAGACTTTCTTTCAACAGAGCGGAGAGCTGGCCACCAGTGTCTCTGGCCTGGCCCACCTCGAAGCCTGACCCTGACTCATGGTCCTGGGTCCCGACAGGACGTGGTTCACACCGGTTTAAAAAACTCTGGACGGCAAAGTCACAAACCATCTGCACCCTCTTCTTCCGCTCGAGACGTTATTTATGTGTGCAGCTTTGTGCTCGTTGCTAAATGCGGCCTGTGTGAAGGCTGTTAATTAACCCTTTGAGAAATGAGCTTCCCATCGGGGCCAGGACAGGAACCAGGAGCATGTTTGTAATCAGGTAGTTAAATGCTGAAGATTTATCTCGCTTCAGATTAATGAAGCCAGAGGAAGGGGTAGAGGAGATGCCCTCCAAAGTGGTTTAAATAAAGCCCGTTTTGTGCACACAGGTTGTCAGAAGGGCAGGAAATTCTAAATCAACTGTGCTCCCGGGCCTCAGCGCAGAGACAGGGGTGTGTATAGGAGGGAGTGCGGTGGGGCTGAGGGGAAGCAGGCCGCCAAAGCTCACCAGTGTGAGGTGTGGTGGCAGAGGCTGGCGATCAGGAGGCAGGGATGGGCGGCTCCCCCAGTGATGGATTGTGTGGTCACGTCACCTCTTCTGCCATCTGTAAAATGGGACCATGTCTTGCCCCGCCTTCCCCGCAGGGCAGTGGTGAGGGAGAGTGGAGAAGAGTCTGAGGCACTACCCGACTATCAAAAAGATGATCGTACTGTGGGGCATCTTAGGAGGGTGGAGTGACAAAGTAAGGGGAAGGACTTTCATTCCCAGTAGGGGCAGGAATGAAGGCCATTCTAGGATCTCCACGGCTGGCTATCTGATTATAGTTTCCCTGACGTGGAAAACAGTCTTCCTTCTAAAAAAAAGAAGAGGGTAATGTTGAGGGTGTCCCTCATCCTTGATTCCCCAACCCAGGACCCATCCTTTCCCACTCTTCCCAGAAGCAAAGAGGGTGGTGCTGGCTGGCGGTGGGGAGGACCAGGAGGGCAGGCATGGAACTCAGGGACTGAGTGGGCCACCGAAGCCTGACGATATTTACAACCTCGGCCCCTTCCATTCTGTGCCGAGGCAAGCCTAAAAAGCACCATTGAAAGCAAGGGCTCAGGCGCCTGCACTCAGCCAAGCTTCCTGTCAAAGCCCAATGAGTCCAGAAAACAAAAAAATGTATTCACAGCTCTGAGCCTTCCCCTCTTCCCAGGCTTATTTCATTTGAAAATATTCAGAGTTGGAGAGAGGGGAGGAAAAGGAAGCGGAGTCCAGCCCAATTGCCTTAGTGACCCTGTGTCTGCCAGGGGGGTGGCATGACCTCCTGCAGCCACAGTTACCGACTTATAAGGGCGTTGTGAGGAACAGATGAGATAATGTATCAGAGCAACTTCACTAGGAGAGGCATGAAAGGCTGTTCCCCCATTCGTCCTCACCCTCCCCTCTCCTCATCTCCTCCTTCCTTCTCACCTGGGGTCTGCCTATCACCCCTCCGATGCGTCCTTTATCATGCACCCAGATCAAAGGGACTCAGTATCTTTCAGTCACTTTATTTAGACTTTCCCAAAATATAACCTTAAAGTGAACAGAACCGAACTATCTGTTTCAACCTGACTCATAAACGAAGTAAAAGTGTACATGGCAAGAGTTGTCGATGAGTTAGCTGTGCTTTCCCAAGCTTCCAGGTGGTTCTGCGGCAAGTAATATTTGAGAACCACTGTTCTAGACCAGAGGTCGCCAACCTTTCAGACCTCATGGACCACCAGTGATCTGTGGACCACCGGTTAGCGACCGCTGTTCTAGACCATGCATGAGCTCCCCAAGTCAAGGTGTGAAGCAGACATGTCTCAATAGAACTGTTTGTGTTGACAAAACTGTTCTGTATCTGCACTGTCCGATATGATAGCCACAGGACACATGCTGCTGTGGAGCCCTTTAAATGTCGTTAGAGTGGCCGAGGAACTAAAATATTCATTTCCTTTCATTGAAATGAGTTTAAATTTAAATAGCCACATGTGACTCACGGCTACTGTACTGGATAAGGAAGTTCTAGAATCTCCTTCAATACTTTGGTCTCTCAGACCTACCTTCCCTACACCTTTGGCATCTGCTCCAACCCTTCATAGAGGGTAAACTATAGAGGCCCGAGAGAGAAAGCGTACTCTGGGATGCAGAGGAAGCTAGGGGAGACTGGAATCCACCCCCTACTCTGCCTTCTAAGCCCAGGCCTTTGGCCAGCAGCCCCGTCGGACCCTGGCCTCTGGCCGAGGTGTGGGAAGTTGAATGTGATGAAACCCAAGCCCCCTTGGCTGGCGCCCAGCTGTGGTTTCACACTTGAGCTGCAGAGTTGGGTGGAGGCGGCTACAGAGGACCGTCAGAGGATGGGAATTCGGGTGGCTGGGCCAGCAGGCCCTGGGAGCAGGAACTGTCCCCAAGGGGGTTTCCAGGCCAAGCAGGCTTCCAGGTTCTGTTGGTTCCTTCTGGCAGCTGACAGCTCTGTGTGACCCAGGCCCTCCTGGATGCCCCACTATGGGAAGGGACAGAGAGGGGACAATGGAGGTGATGGATGAATATGTGTGACTACGTATACTGAGTGCGAGGAAGAGAAGGGTGGGGGTGATGGTACTAGGTTTTCCAGGGAGGAGACCAGCCAGCTCCCTCTACCTTCCCCACCATCACCACCGGCTACATAATTTGCAAGGCTCAGTGCAGAATGAAAATGCAGGCTTCCTTGGTCAAAAATTAAAGTTTCCATGAGGGTGACATCAGATCATTAAACCAAGTGTGGGGCCCTTCTGAGCATGGGCATGAGTGACTGCACAGGTTGCCCACGCATGAAGCTGGCCCTGCCACCAATGCCTGAGAGAGACCTGGGCAGATCTCAGAAAAACAGAGGACCTATGTTCTGGGCCAGGCTTAGGGAAAAGCTCTGTCCCCAGTCCCATGGGGCCTTCCCATGGGGAGGCAGAGGACTTGAGCCTTTTGTGTACCACATCTCCCTAAGTCTTCTCCTAGGCAGGCTGATGTCCTCAGGCTGGGAGGGGAGGCTTCAGAGAGACCGTCTCAGCACCTGCCCTGATCCCCGTCCCAGCCTCAAGGGGTGGACAGGGAGGCAAGATACCATGTTGACTGAGTGCTTACTTCATATCAGGGCCTTGGAATATCTTGCCTATATTATCTCACTCGACCTCCCTAGCACACCCAGAGGCAGTATTCTGGCGTGCCCCTTTTGCAGGGAAAGCCCAGCAGAACATGGGCCTTTCTGAGAGAGGGAAATGCTTTACATCTTGGTGGTGTGGTTGTCATATGAATACATTTTTCAAAATTCATCCAGCTGAGCATTTAATCTGTGTATTTATTGCATGTAAGTTATCCCTCAATAAAGTTTATTTATTACAAAATACACTTGAGTCTTGCTGGAGTGGCTCAGTGGTTGAGCACTGACCCCAAGAACCAGGAAGCCACGGTTCTATTCCCAGTTGGGGCACATGCCTGGATTGCCAGCTTGTACACCAGTAGGGAACATGCAGGAGGCAGCCGATCAATGATTCCCTCTCATCGTTAATGTTTCTATCATTCTCTCCCTCTCCCTTCCTCTCTCTGAAATAAATAAAAACATATATGTATTTAAAGTATACTTTACAAAGTGAGGAACAGAGACTGTGAGAACTTGCCCAAGTTCTGTTCCTAGTAAGGACAGGAATAGGATTTTAAAATAGGTATTCAAGAGTAGTGCCACACTGGTACAAAGGTTGAGATCATGGGGTCGGAGAGACCAGGTTTCAGACCTGCTGATTCTTTGTTCTTGACCAAGTTATAGGGTCTCATTAAGCCTCAAGTTCATCTGTAAAATGGGCCTCCATTGTGTTTAGTGCTGTTGGGGACATGGTAGTGGGGTGAAGACCCTACAACGTTCTCAGAAGTTGCCTGCTATTCATGCCAGTGGACTGGGGACGAAGCGGAAGGGCAGTCTCTCATACCCAGCACTCTCCTCTCTCCTCCGCCAGCCGCCTGTGGATTTCAGCTCAGGCCCTGACCAATCACTGGGTGCAGGGCCCAGGTGCCAGGGTGGCACCACCTGAAGTATGGCTATCCCTCTGTGGAGAGAAGCTCCCAAAAGGGGAAACAGATTTAAGATTTAGAAACACGGAGAATGGGAGAAGGTGTCTGGAGGGCACATGCTAAGGCCCTTCTCTTGGTTGAAAGGAGGAGGGAGTTGGCTGTAGACTTTGTTAGAAAAAGCATCAAGAATGTCTTAAAAAGTAAGGGTCTCCACTAAAAGACTAGAAACAGAATGTGTTACTTCCAGCCTCTGGCCTCTCTCCATCCACATCCCCCTTCCCTCTGCTGGCTGGACTGTAATTATTTATTTACTTGTGCCATTCTCACCCCCACCCCACCCCAATACACAAGGAACTTAAGGTGTGTTTATTACTTTGGTCTCCCGACTCCTGGCCAGGGCCTGACACATACTATGTGTTTAATAAATCCTGGTAATGGAGAACTGGAAACTAGGGTTAGACTCATCAGCATAAAAACTCGGGCCCAAACTCTACCGAACTACTAAGGGGAAGGAAGACCTGACCCATTGCTCAAGGAGGAAAGGACAATTTGGGTTCCGGGTCCCCACCATCTTCCTGACGTAGGCCAATTCCAGTGGCCACACCCTTCTTGGTTCTAATTTTTGGGGAAATTCTGTTGTTTTTATACTCAAAGAGCCACCTTGCTACCCAAATCCTAATAATACCCCCTCCATCAGTCGAGTACCACAGTTCATGTGTTACTCATGAGAAAGCTGAGGCTCTGAGAGTTTAGGGACGCCCCCCAAAGACACACAGTGATGTCTTGACAGCCTGCCCAAGAACTCTGGCCTCCTGGCCCCCATCCAGCTCCGAAGCACACCTCATTGCCTCTGAAGCTCTCTCAGTCCCCACCCCCACCCAGTAATGGAACCCAGCTGGGTGGGGTTGGCCACTGAGAGGCTCCAGGCTTGGCTTGGGCCAGCGGCTCATGGAAATTGGGCCATTTTCCTGGGGCGGAAATGAGAAGCAGATGTGGCTGTGGAGCTGGGGTGCAGACTCATGCCGTGTCAGGGGGCTCAGGTTACATGAAGTAACACGTGATCATGGTTACAAAAACAGCCTGAAACCTCCAAGGCCCACATTGTTGGGGGTGGGGCTGTCTAGCCCAGTTGGGGAGCCAGGCCCCACTTCCACCCTTTACCCCTCACCTCCTTGGTAGCCCCTGAGATCCTGAAAGGAGCGGGTTAGATGGGAGGGGCTGGGGGACAGCAGGTCCCTGGCTGTGATGCCTTCTGGCTCCCACTCTGTGTGTGGAGTTTAATTTTTGCTCCTCTACTCAGAGCTGAGCCCCTGAACCAAGACTCTGTCGTTAGGAGGGTGACCAGGAAGGGCGAGGGACTCTCTACAGAGTTCACAGCAGCCTCAACTCAGGGCTGGCTGCTGCTTGTGGCCCAGGCAGGCCCCCAGACACCTTTTCCAGTCTCACACCACCCCTGATGCTTCAATCCTTAGGACTAAGGGATTGGCTCTAGTTGCAATGCACACCTTTTCTTGGAAAGCATCAGGTCTGATACAGTATTCAGGCAGCCTTACCTGAGTGGAGATTGACTTATCAACTCCTTCCAAACAAACAACTAGCAGGACCTGGACTTGAGAAGGGCTGAGGAAGGACTCTGGAGGAAGTAAGGTCCTGGCCCAGGGGGATCCCAGGAACAATTTGGCAATGACAGCATTCATGTGGAGGGTTTTCTGATCTGTTTAGGCCAAAAGAGCAAGGCCTCATTCATTCATTCATTCATTCATTCAGTAAATGGTTCTTGTACACCAAGTAGCCAGGACAGTGGGCTAAGCCCTGAGGATCCGGAGGTGACTGAGCATGGATTCAGTCTCTGGGACATCACGGAGCACTGAAGGAGCTCATCAATAGCTCTGATTCATTCATTCATTCATTCATTCATTCATTCATTCATTATTGAGTATGTAGCACGTGGCAACACTATTCTAGTCTCAAAGGATCTATCAGTGTACTACACAGATATTTTTAGAAGCGAAGACAAACTATAAAAATAAAATAACAAGTCAAATGAGATGTTTAGAAGGTGGTAAGTTCTATGGAAAGAAAGTAAACTGGAGCCAGTGAGGGGATCAGGAAGTGGGGGCCAGTTGCAGTGGTTTCAGGGCAGGGAGGATGGGCTTCTCTGAGAAGATGAGACTAGAGTGAAGACTTGCAGCTGGTGAGGGAGATGAGAATGGATATCTGGGGACGTGCAAAGGCCCAGAGGCAGGAGGGACCTGGATTTTGAGAGCGGCAAGGAGGTCAGTGTGGCTGGAGTAGAGAGGAAGAGAGAGTAGGAGTAGAGGTTCAAAGTCAAGAGGTGCCAGACCAGGAGGATCTCAGAGACCACTGTAGGGCGTTAATTTTTATGGTAAGTGACATGGGAGGTGCTGGAGGGCTTTGAACAGAGAGGCATGTATTGACCGGCTTTTCGGAGGGCCACTCGGGCTGTTGTGTCCACTATAGCCTGGAAGAGGGCACAGGCAAGACAGGGGGACCCATCCGGAGACATATACAACAGTCCAGGCAGGGGTGATGGCGCTGCAGCAGGTGGAGGAGGGGAGAACCCCTGGGAGAAGCCTGAATGAGATGCCATGGAAACTCGGAGAAGGGAATGATGAACTCTGACTAACAACACTTTCCCAGGGGAGGTGACTCAAGCAGGATCTTAAAAAATGAGCAGTTCAGCGGGCACTCCAGAGAGTTAGAACATTCCAACACCACGTGTGACAGGGCCGAAGTGGGAGAGAGCCAGGCTGCTTGGGGAGCAGTGAAGTAGCCGTCACCGCGGGAGCAGAAGGGCCAGGAAGGGCAAGGCGGGCCAGGCTGCGTCAGGAGGGGCGGCTGTCTTCCAAAGGGTGTGATCCCGAGGGCACTGGGAGGTTGCAACATATTTTAAACTGGGGCTGGGGATTCTTAAGGCCCAGTTTCCATTTAAGGAAAGTCCTGTGGCCTTTCCTTTAAAAAGGGGTGGGAGAGAGGTGGAGAGAAGAGACCCAGATGGGAAGGAGAAAATGAGAACCTGACCCAGTGCAGCGGAAGAGAGAGGGGAAGGATGGGAAAGATTTAGGGAGCACAGAGAACCAATGCCCGGGGGGCTGGGGAAAGAGAAGCAGGCTGTTTGAGGTGGAGGAAGAGTGAGTTTGGACGGACTGAGTTGGAGGTGCCTGTGGGAGGTGCCTGTAGAGAAGACCTGGAGTCGCTGACGGATCAACTAAAAGGGGCCTGTGTCCAGGTGCCCATCTCTGAAGGAACAAGAGGCAGTTTAGGCTGCGGAAGTCCATCAGCTGGGAGCATCTCCAGACTTTTGTCTTTAGGGAGATCTGAATAGAGGCATAACTCCCTCCTCCCTCCCAAGGTCTTTGAGAGACAGAGATAGAAAAATAATCTGAGTCCATCCAGTGTGGCTCAACAGTTGAGTGTCAACCCAGAAACCAAGAGGTTACCGGTTCCAGTTGGATTCCCATTCGGGGCATATGCCCTGGTTGTGGGCTGGATCCCCGGTGGGGACCTGTGCAGGAGGCAGCCTATCGATGATGTTCTTCTCTCATCCATGTTTCTATCTCTCTATCTCTCTTACATCATCATCTCTCTCGCTCTCAAAAAAAAAATCAATGAAAACATATTTAAAAAAAGAAAAGAAAAATAACCTGAGAGTGAAGAGGAAGGATCCAGGAGGGGAAGGTCTCCGGGGATAATGCTGAGAAATCATAGATGCATGCGTGTCCCCTGAATGGGCCCCAGCTCCTAGGGCGCCTTTGGTGAGTGCCCAGCTACGCAGGGGTCTTGGTACTGGCCTGGACGGGGGTCTCTGCGTGCAGATACGTGCTTCGTGCGTGCGCGTGTAAAGCGATGTATTTGCTCCTCCTCATGGTTCTTACTCTCGGGCAGCCCTTCCCCGTGAAGGCGCATTGCCCGTGAAGTGGAGGGCAGATTCACAGCAAGGCGTCCGGTAGGGAATGAAGTGGACGAGATGTAGGATAGCTGCTGCGCGATGGCTGTGGGACCAATAGGGAACGCGAGAGCCCAAAAGGCAGCATGATCCGTCACCCCAGGGGAGCCGCAGAGGGTAGGCGGTGGGGGGAGACCTCGGTCAGATTTGAGGGTGAATCTCACTGCAAGGGGGTGAGTGCGGCTTGACTCTCAGATTGCAGCTGTGGGACGTGTTCCTAGGGCCCCCTCTCCGCCCAGCAAACCAGGGATTCAGAATGGTGCCAATGCAGTGCAGTGCCGTCTAGGAGGAAATTTGAAATAGCTGAGGAAGTGGCTTCAGGGAACCCTGCGTGTTCCATGTGGCTGAGGGCAGTCTGCGGACTTGGAAAGTGGGGGAGAAGAAAGACTCCGGCCGCCCAGCGTAGTGGTCACCTGAGAGGCACGGGGGGGGGGGGGTGACAGGGATGACCGCACTCAGAAGCCTGTTTTCTATAGCCCCAAACAGAGTCTATCCCTGAGAAAGGGATCACCCCAAATTCTCCAGCCCCTCTATGGAGTCAGCTGTGTTGCTCCCTCCCCACAGCAGGTGGCGCCATCGTGTCGGGATTGGCGATTGAGCCGGCCAGGACCGCTCCCTGGGAGGAGACAGGAGCTTGAGGCCACCCCAGTCCTGCCTCCTTGGTGCCTACCAGCTCTGTTCACTCCTCACCTGCGAGCCTGCTTCATTCCCTGCTGAGTGCCCCTCGCTAGAAAAGGGGGTTACCAAGAACATTCGTTAGTGGCCGGAGGGGCAGGAGACAGAGTGTGTTTGAACGAATAAATGACAAAATAAATTGCAACGGCTCTCAGCATGGCGAGAAGCATTCTGCTCATGAACTTGCCTTGTTTAGTCAAGAGGGAAAACCTGAGGAGGCCCTTGCCTCCCAACTTTTTCCTTCCCTGCCCTTGGGGTGGGCCAGCCCACCCTTGGCAAAGGGCAGGTGTCAGCTGGTGCAGGTGGAGCTGGCTCAGGCCATGCACGGAGTTGGGGGTGGGCTCTGGAGGACCGTGGGGCATGGAAGCAAGGATGCCTGTGACAGAAGACCACGGGGAGTCCTCCAGGCAGACTTCCTAGGGTGGAGTCTTAGAGGCAGAAGGGCCTCCGAGGATAAGAGCAGCGGGAATAGGTGTGTGTCCAGGACCCACAGCCTCCCCTTCACCCCACTGTCATTCCCCCCATCATGGATTCCTTAAGGGGAGCTATCAGGCCTTCAACTTGGGGCTGCCACAGGGAGGAAGGGGCCAGGAGGTGGTGAGGACTACAGTTAGGGCTGGATCAGGTAGGCAGCCACAAAGGTCCTGTCTGCTCCAAAACCCGAGAACATACTGACTGGGCTGGAAGTGGGGGAGGGGAGATGATGATAAAGGGTTCTCAGACATCTTGCACAGCTGGCTGAAATTTTCTGTCTGATAAAGAAGTTGTCTCGAGTTGTTCTGCAAGAGAGTAACTGCTTGCCTGATTTGTGGCTTAGGATGGCATAGCCAATAAATCTACTGCCATTGCTCCTTGCCCGTGGTGGGGGAGGGGGCAAGCCATGGCTCCCAATCTCCAAGGTGATCACCAGGCGGCTGAGGCAGCACAAGAACAGAATGAAATAAGAAGCACAGAGGAGCATCCGTGTAGGAGGAACCAGGGGGATGGGGTCAGGGTGGTCTCCAGGAGGACTTCGTGGAGGAAGCAGGAGATTCAGGAAGGGTTTCCAAGATTGTGTAAACAGTACAAGCAAAGGTACCAAGAAGGGGCGGGCGTTTGGGGTGCCGGGGAGAGCTGGGGGACACTAAGGAAGGGCCTGGCACACAGAAGTCACTCAGTGGATTTTCTCAAGAGGAAGGTGAGGATAGAGAGAAAGGAGGGAGAAAGGAGTGGGCTGAGAGCTTCTCTCAGAGGCAGGTCACCCACCCCCATTAGCCCTGTGGCGCGCAGCTGCAGAGGCCCACAGCGCCATTCCTGCTTGCTCACAAACGCGAAGCTGAGGCTTGAAAACAGGCGTGTGGCCAAACCCTACCCACTGGCCTCCTCCAGGCTTATCTCCACCCGATTCCTTGCTGAGCCCGCAGCCACTCCAGAGCCCTGGTGGAGGGGGAGAGCGGGGGATGTTTGCCATTCTGGGGTAACACCCCCTCTCCCACCAACATGGCAGCTTAGTGAGACAGTAAGGCCTTTGTCTGCTGCAAAGGCTGCTGGGAGGCCCTCCCAACCTGAGCCTTGGCCTCCCATAGCATCAGGTGAGGCTCACCTGGGCAGGGGGTGGAGAGGACCCTCACCTTGGATGGACTCAAGGAAGCCTGAACCCCTCCTCACTGCTCCCTGAGCCCAGTATTAGACAAGGCACAGAAAGTCCCAGCCCAGAGTGGCTGCACATTCTTTGGAGAACCCCCTCATTCTGACCCTCCAGGAAGACTGGGAGAGGCAGGAGAGACACGTTTGCCCCCACAAAGAAGGAGATGGAGGACAGAGACCCTGGGATGAAGGTGTGAGGTTCCCTGAGGGGGACACAGCTAAATCTTAGATCTAGTGGCTTCACCCTGAGCAGCAAGTGACCTCTCAGCCAGAGAGACAGTTTGGGGGTTGATGCATTCTGGGCCAGAGGGAAGAGGGATAGGGACCCCCATGTATGGTCCCATGACCTCTGGTTTCTGGCTCTGGGCGAGTCACTCAGTGCCTTTGCTTGTACTGTTCCCTCAGTCTTGAAACCTTTCCTGAACGTGATGTGCATATCAAGAGATGGGAGGTGAAGGGAGAAAGGAGAGAAAGAGCAAGGGAGAAAGAGAGAAAGAGGGAAGGGGGGTGGAGGGGAGAGTCTGCTACACTATTTATGGGAACACCAGCTCCTAGTGATCCTTATAAAGTATATAAGTGATCATCCTAACAGCCCTGTGAGCCAGGTGCTATTACTCCCATTTCACAAATGAGAAAACGGAGGCTCAAGTCGGTCACCTGTCCAAGTCCCAGAGCTGGGAAACAGCAGAGCAGGGGCAGTCTGGTTCCAGACAGACCTATGACCTGTACAACGCTCTTATCTGCAGGGCTGGGGTGGAGGGGAGGGTGCAAGAAGGGGAAAGGCACCCACGAGGCAGTGGAGAACAGAAAATAGAGTAGTCCTGGTCCTGGTCCTGGTCCCCTGGCCCCTGGGTGCCTCTGGGTTGGAGGCAGTGGGAACCCAGCTTTTTCAGATACTGAAGCCAGTGTTTTGCCCAGGAAAGAAGACCAGGTGGACTTGGGTGTTTCAGGCCTTTGCAGGGGACGTGGGGGTGGGGAAGGCAAGCCTCTCAACCGCACCCCCCCACCCCTTCCCCTTCGGCTTCACCTGTGAGAAGTCAATATTGATGTTTTATGACTCAGGCTAAGCACACATTTTTTTCCTCCCATGGACGGGTTATCTAGTCTGGAGGGTTAATCAGTGACCACTTGGGGGTAAGGAAGCCTCTGAGAAGAAAGCAGCTATTCAATGCAACCCCCTCCGCCCAGCCCCTCCCCTCCCCCATCTCCCCTGCCACAGGGGTGCCCTGCCAGTGGCTGGGGAGGCTTTGGGAATCTGAGGCTGCAGTCCCAGGGATGGTGTTTGGGGGACTGTTAAGATGCATTCAGGGAGAGCAGTCTTGAAACAGTTTGCCCTGCATGTGGCAGTTTTCACCACAACGACCGTTTCAGTCAGTTGGCAGTACAGGTGGGTCCTGCGTGGTGCCATCAGGGGCCCCGCCTGGTTAGGCAGTGGGGAGAAGGAGCCAGCTCTGTTCCTGGGAAGCCATACCTAGGGGAAATGAGACTCGTGTCACCGAACTCACAATGATGACTCAAGACAATGCATTGGTCCCTAGGTAGGGGCTTTGTAGCCCCCCTGGGCCAGCCCTGTCTCTCACCTGCTGGGTGGTCTCTCTCTCCCATGCAGGGTTTTGAGGATCAGATTACATTTTGTACATGGAATGGGGATAAAATAAAGTGACTTTAAAATTCAGAAGGTGGTGGCCTCTTTCCCCTTGAGGTTGATGGCACTTTTGCTTATTGAAACATACTGATGGGCCTTTAGGGGTTAGCCAGCTCCTGTCCACTGGCAGGGGTCCCGCTGGGATGAAGCAAGAGCTGAACTGGAAAAAAAATAGGAAAAAAACAAGATGGCGGCATGAGGTATATACCTAAATGCGCAGCCTCCCACATCTACATTATAAAAATACAACTATAAAGATAAACGGCCATCCTCCAGAACCAAGGGAGGGGAAGCTTTACAACTAGAAAGCAAGAGAAGGAGTGCATTGAGACTGAGTAGAAGTTCCCGGCGCCAAAACTGAGAGATACGGACGTGCGCAAAACAGAGGCGGTGCGGATGAAAGGGAGCAGTGGCAGCTCCTGGGTCCATGGCTTGAAAGGAGATTATAAACTCCGGGGTCGCACTGAATGTGATGCGGGCTGTTGGGCAACAGGGCGGAAGACGAGTGGCGTTCTAACAGAGCTGTTCGCAGCGATTACTGACGCAGAGACTTGGGGACTCAGGGGTGTGCAGATGCCAGGGTGTGGATCCGGGAGAAGCTGAGGAGTGGGTAGAGGGGAAGCCATTGAGGTTTGCTCTGCCCCGGTGATTCTGAGACCCCACACCACGCAACTTACAACCCCGCCCAAGCCGTGTGCCTGCCTGCCTGCCTGCAGCATAACCTAAGGGACTGCAGCTGGGACAGAACTCCAAAAGTTCCAAACCCCAAACAACGAGGAGAAAGGCCTGGAGATTATTTCCTCCCAGTGATACCTCCCAGTGATAACTACAACAAGACTGTGCACCCAGCCTCCAAAGGCGTACAACAAGGGTGTCCATCCAAGGTGATTGGGGAGGCTGAATCACTGGGCCCTATAGGACACCCAGCACAGAAAGCCACTCTATCAATGCAGGGAAGCAGCCAAAATGCGGACACAAAGAAATAGATCACAAATGACAGAAATGGAGGAAAGCAAACTACTGGATATAGAGTTCAGAACTACGGTTTTAAGGTTTTTCAAGAATTTTCTAGAATCCGCCGATAAACTTAGTAATATTATACAGAGATCCAACAGCAGACTAGAGGTTTTCAATAATTAAGTCAAAGATTTGAAACATGAAAAAGCAAAAAGCACCCAACTGGAAGAGAAAAAAGAAAAAAGAATCCAGAAGTGTGAAGATAGTGTAAGGAGCATCTGGGACAACTTCAAGTGTACCAACATCAGAATTATCGAGTACCAGAAGAAGAGAGAGAGCAAGAGATTGAAAGCCTATTTGAAGAAATAATGACAGAAAAATTCCCCTACCTGGTGAAAGAAACAGACTTACAAGTCCAGGAAGTGCAAAGGACCCCAAACAAAAGGAATCCAAGGAAGACCACACCAAGACACATCATAATTAAAATGCCAAGGGCAAAAGACAAAGAGAGAATATTAAAAGCAGCAAGAGAAAAGCAGTTAGTTACCTACAAGGGAGTACCCATATGACTGTCAGCTGATTTCTCAACAGAAACTTTGCAGGCCAGAAGGGAGTGGCAAGAAATATTCAAAGTGATGAATAGCAAGAACCTTGTGTTCTTGGTGCACTGGGAAGGAGGGAGGGAGGAGGCTGGCATTTGCTTAGCAAGAGCCATTTCTGAGAGAGGACAGAAGCCATGGGGCTGAGGGTCATGAATATTGGGCATGGGCGGTCATTCCACAAGGCTGGAGAACCTGAAGACAGGCAGGCTAGGAACCCTGGGTTACATCTGTGCAGGTGCCTTTTAAGCATAAGCCATGCTACAAATGTCCACTAGGATGGGACTGGCTATGGTCTGGGAGAATTGAATTGGACATGTATAGTTCACCGACCCAGTGCTGGACACTTGGCTGCACCTACTGATGCTGAAGATGGTAAGACGAAGTCCCTGCCTCTCAAAGAGTTCTCTCAAGTAGAGACAGGCAGTGGCAGAGGTGACTAATGACCTCCCTCCATCACTTTCTCTCCTTTTCTCACTTTGCAATAGAACAGCCTGGGATAAAGACTGTATTTCATGGTCTCCCTGATATATATTAGGTGTACTGGTTACTAATATGGATTTTTTCACTAGGTGGAGTTACATATATATATGCAATTTTTTTTTTGAGAGAGAGAAATACCTTTAACTTTTATTTTTGTAGTTCTTGGCCCATTTTATTTGTCCAGAAAAACAAGCATATGTCAACTTTCCCCAAATGAAAAAGGAAACAAGAATGCCTAAAAAATCTTTAGTGAAAGACAAGTAGCAATATAACATATTTACTGTAATGAAAATACTGCATGGTTTAGCTCAGGGTCTATCATAAATTCAGTTCTTTTTTTTTTTTAAATTTATCTTTATTGTTCAGATTATTACAGTTGTTCCTCTTTTTTCCCCCATAGCTCCCCTCCTCCCAATTCCCACCCCAACCTCTGACCTTGGCCCCCCCCCATTGTCCTCATCCATAGGTGTACAATTATTGTCCAGTCTTTTCACGCATCCCCAACACCCTTAACCCCCCGAAAATTATCAGTCCACTCCCTTTCTATGCCTCTGATTCTATTCTATTCTCAAAGGATACCTTTCAGCATTTCATATAATACCGGTTGGGTGGTGGTGAACTCTTTTAGCTTTTTCTTGTCAGTGAAGGTCTTTATCCGACCCTCAATTCTGAACGATAGCTTTGCTGGGTAAAGTAATTTTGGCTGTAGGTTCTTGCTATTCATCACTTTGAATATTTCTTGCCACTCCCTTCTGGCCTGCAAAGTTTCTGTTGAGAAATCAGCTGACAGTCGTATGGGTGCCCCCTTGTAGGTAACTAACTTCTTTTCTCTTGCAGCTT